>PVKE010000446.1:0-52857 GCA_004027555.1 Craseonycteris thonglongyai
AAAAAAAAAAAAAAAAAAAGGTGTTTAGAGTTGGCTCTCCATAGGGGCGGCTTCACTGTTCCTTGAAACTGTCAAAGAAATCGCCAGTGTTTGGCAACTGTGATGCTGTTTGGGTAATGCTGACACTCTGGGGGCCTTTACTCCCCCACCCCTCAAAGTCCAGCATGCCCTTCCCTTCTCAGTTGAGTGGCAACTGAAAAATACCAAGGACACCAAATGTTAGCAGGGATGGGGAGAAACCAGAACATGCATGTATTGTGGATGGGCGTACAAAATGGGATAGCCACTTTGGAAACTATATAACAGTTTCTTTAAAAAGTCAAACATATACTTATCACATGACCTGCTCCATGGGATTTATCTAAAAGAAATGAAAACAGAGAGCCTCAAAAAGTCTTGTGCAAGAATGCTGATAGCAGCTTGATTGGCGATGGGCAAAACCCGGAAATACCGCAGCTGTCCATTAACTCGAGCGCGGATAAACAAACTGTAGTGCATTCACACTAACCAGCAATCAAAAAGGAACGAGCAATTGGCACAGGCTGCAGCAGAGATGCCGCTTGAAAGCATTCTGCTGAGTGAGAGAAACCAGACACAAAAGGGTACTGCCTGTGTGATTCCTTTTACAAGGCCTAGGCTAGAAAAAACGAACCTACAGTGATAGGAATCAGATGAGGGCTTGCTTCTGGGGGTGGCAGATTGCCTGGGACACGGCACAAGGAAAGTTTCTGAGGTGGTGAGCATGCTCTCTCTCTGGACAGGGATGTAGGTTACACAAGCGCATACCTTCATCAAATCTACCTAAGTGCATACTTAAGATTTCACAGACTGCAAAAGATATCTTATTTCTTTAATGTAAAATTAAATAAAATTTACTTGCTCTGGGCCTTCTTCTCTACCTTGTCCAGACTGCATTAGGGGCTTGTCTTAAACTGGAAGCTCCCAGAGGCAAACCACGGAGAGTGAATATTTGCACACAGGTGGTTAATTTGGTAGGAGAGAAGGGAAGTGAGACAAGGAAGGGAAAGTAGCCAATGAAGAATGTTATCGAGCAGGTTACCAGCAAGAGCAACAGGACTCAATCCTGTCCCCCAAAGGACATGCGGTGTCTGTCACTGTCATCCAGATGGTGGGGCGGTAGTTGGGGTACCTGTACACTAGCCCCCATTAGTCGATTGTGGCATAATTCACCAGCCCCTCCAACTGACCAGAGCAGGGTAGAGCAGGCTCAGTGGCCGGAGAGCGCCCCCTTTTGGACAGAAATGCAGAAATGTGGAGGCTGGCGTGCCCTGAAATGGTGTTGACCTTGGGAATGTGGCAGCACCCCAACAGCATTGGCCTTGGGGCCCATCTTCTTTGCTCCTGTGTGCATATTTACCCATAGCAGGAGAAAGAGTGACTTAAAACTCACGTTATGGGATGAGGCCGATCTGACCTCAAATTCCAGATCTGTCACTTTCTACATGACCACTTGGGGCAAATGATTCTGTAAAACAGGGGTCATGCATTGTTGAGGGAATTTGATGTAAGAACCCCGGTTCTATGCTTACCACCTGCCTGACACATAATAGGAACTCCAATAAATGCTAACCGTGACAAGTAGCATTGTTACTAATACAGAGGGTCCCCGACTTACAATGGTTCAACTTAGGATTTTTCTATTTACAATTTTTCAACCTTATGATGGTATGAAAAAGATACACATAATAAATTATATGAGAGAACCAACACTTTATAATAAAAATCGGCTTTGGGTTAAGTGATTTCGCCCAACTGCAGGCCAATGTAAGTGCTTGAGTAGGGTTAAGGTAAACTAGGCTATGCTACATGTTCGGTAGGTTAGGTGTGTTAAATAAATTTTCGATTTCAGATGTTTACAACTTGTGATGGTTTTAACACGACATAACCCCATCGCAAATCAAGGAGCATTTGTATATTCCCTCCACTTGCCCAAAAAAAGTCAAAATTAACATTTTTTCATTAGAATTTTTCTCCCTTCAATTATTTTTTAAAATGTAACTGTTGAAAGAGAATACATCTGCATAGTTCAAACTCCAAAAGGTATAAAGGATTAACTAGTAAAGCCTCCCTCCTTTGACACTAGCCAGGATGATCAGCATGTTTGCGTATTTTTTCAAAGATATGTTTATACAGACTTCTTACATCTTTAGGGCTTCCGTCTATTTTTCTATGGTTGAACCCACTACATGATGGTGTTAGAATTGGCATAAATAATATATGCATTTTGAAACATTTTTATTTTGACATAGTTTTAAATGTACAGAAGAGTTACAGAGATAATACAGACAGTTCTGGGATATCTTTCACCCAGCACCTCCCCCCACAAACACACACACACACACACACCCCAGTGTTAACATCTTACATCACCATATAGTACATGGATCAAAACTACAAACTTAACCTTGGTGCCATGCTATCAACTCTGCTACAGATTTTATTCAGACTCCACCAGTTTTCTTTACTAAAGTGGCTCTAACCCAGGATCACATGCTGCCTTTAGTCGCCGTGTCTCTTTGGTTTCCTCCAATCTCTGACTGCTTCTCTTTCCTTGTTTTCATGATCACAGTACTTTTGAAGGATGCAATGCAATTATTTTAAATGTAATGCGTCCAGACATCTGGCTGTCCCCTGAAGGACACCAGGACACCCCAATGCTCGTGCAGGGATGGGGCACTGAGCACTTCGTTGCTGTCACAGCCACGGTGGGACTGGACATTCAGATCTCCACCGTCGCCGTGTGAACTTGGGCAAGTCGCATTCCCTCTGTGGGCTTCGGACTCCCTTTCAGTGCAATGAAGCAGTGAAACCATGTCAGCACTTGTGAAACTGTGTGGTCAAACCAGTCTACACCCTCACAGACCTCTTAGAGACCACAGTGTATGTTCACATATTAAAGGCACTGATAAGTCCTGCAATAAAGACACCCATCTTAATGTTGTTTTATACAGCATTGCGTTGATGTATTTGGCTGGAGAAGCAATTGTCACCTTCCATCTGTTTAGCTTCAGAGAAGACCCTTTGGGACCTACTAGGTGATATATAAAGCCTGTGAGTGGAGCTTCAATTGAATGAGGGTGCAGAGAACACTTCAAGAAGCCCGGGCCAGGAGAAACCGGGAAGGAGGGACACCAAGGGAAGGCTGAGTGAAGGCTTGGAGGAAGACTTCCCCTTGGCTTCCGGCCCTTCTGAGCCAGCCCAGACCCTGAGCATTGAGGGAGCCACGTACAGATGTGTGTGGCAACTCCCCAGAAGGGAACTGGGCAATAGCCATCCACATGAGAAATGCACAGGCCACTGAATATAGTAACCACATCTAGATCTGTCTATGCCACCTCGTCACTGCCTCGTTGCTTGAGGCTGAGCAAGGAAGAAAAGGTGTAAAGGTGCATGTGTGCGCGTGTGTGTACACACACACACAGGCAGCCCATCTCAAGGAAGACAGTGTGGCACTGCAGAGTACCACCTCCAGACGAGGGACTGAGTCATCTGGAACCAGAAGTGCAGAAAAGGACTTTCACTGGCTACGCCTCTGGGCCTTCTGAGCTGTGAACCTACGCAGGTGTTACGAGTATTTATTCAATGAATTAACATCACACTTTCCAAAAGAATGAAACCCATACAGTGGAATGCTGTGCTACGTGCCATTGTTAGAAAGGGCGGGAGGGAGGGAGGAGTTGTTTATGTACTAAAATGGAAATAGCCCCAAAATGCAGTGCTAAGTGAAAAAAAGCAAGATGTCAAAAATAATTTTATATATATATATATATATATATATATATATATATATATATATATATATATGGTATTATTCTTGAGTAAAAAGGAGAATAAAATAGGGATATAGATATATTTGCATATATATGTATAAAAAACTCTGGAAGGATATAAAAAGAAACTAAGAATCATAGTTACTTGTGGGCAAAAGGGGTGGCAGAGAAGTAGGAGGGAGATTTTTCACTATATTCATTCAAACAGATCCATATATATAGTTAATGTATTTCATTATATATTTTTTAACAATGAATATATTCTTCAAAATCAAACATATAAGTATGAGTGCAGGATATCTATATGGACTGATATATAATAATTTCCCACATATATTGTTGAATGGATAATAAGCAAGTTTATAGAACAGTGTGGATTGCATAACTTGTGTACCAATACAATGTGTATATGTGTGAATATGTTGCATAGGAGGGCTGTCTGGAAAGTATTCAGCCATGTAATATAAAAAATAGAGGCATTTGGGGAAGCCGGATTGGCTTAGCAGATTAAGCGCTAGCTTTGCAGCCCCGGGGACTGGGGATCGAGTCCTGGCCCCAGCCAGTGCAGATCCATGTACTGAACTGGGATGTGCTTCCCATGTGGGGGGCCCCCAGTTTGATTCTCACCTGGGCATGCCTCCCATCGGGAGGCCCCTGGCCTGGTTCCCACCCTGAGCAGCCCCCACCCACCTGTGTGTAACAAAACCATGTCAAAAACTGATGACGTACAACTATGGAGACTGCTCTGGGCCCTACCCCTTCTCTCCGTCTTTCTCTGTCTCTGTCTCTCTCTCTCTCTGTCAACAACAATAAAATTAGTCTTTTAAAAAAAGGAGGCATTTAAGGCTGGATTTTTTGCAGACAGTCCTCATATATTGTGTGAATATATGTGTGTCTATGTATGTACATGAGTGAATATGTGTGTATGTACACATACTTGAAAGTACACACTACCTCTCTGGAAGATTCCAGAAAAAAAGTGACATCCCTGTCAAGGGGACCAGGAGACACACAGGCATTGTCTACCCTAGGAAGTCATTTGCATGTTTATCGTGAGCATAGCACATTTTTTAAGATGTTCTAAAGGCATCTGTGTGAGGTCCCTCACTGTAGCTTGGTTTTTCAAGGAAATGTTTTAAACTAACTTGAGCATTCCTTCCTTGGGACCGGTTTATATACATTTCAGCCCATCCACACTCTGGAATACTCCTCAGATAGTAAAATGCTTGGAAAACAAAATGAGTGTTTCTTTACATGCACCTAAAGAGATGCCCACACTATATCATTAGGTGAAAAAAAGCTTCAAGACCAAAAACATAGTGTAATCCAATTTATGTGAGATAAACTCTGGGTACCTAAGTGTACACATGCATATACGTTGTATTATGCAAACACACACATGGGGCATTCTAATCCCGCCTCTCTTATGTATTCGCTGCATGATTCTGGACAAGCCTCTTAAAACCATTGGACCTCAGTTTTCTCATGTGTAACATGGATGTAAGCATGCTACCAGCCTTGAATGAGCCCATCTGATTCTTCTAGCAACTTAGAGCACTACACCCATGCCATGGTAGGCACCCTGTCATTAATAGTTGTTACTATCATGTATCTGTTTCAAGTGCATCCTAGAGACCGCGGGGGCTGGTGGTGATCACTCCACACTTTTCTAGGTTACCCTAGAATATGTGGTTCAAGGGGGGCAGGAAGACCCTCACTTTCTATTGCACACAGTTCTGTGTTGTTAGGCCTTTTTTACAACAGTCATGTGTTATGTTATAATTAAGAGACAAGAAACAAGAAAAGTCAGTAAGTGGGGGCAAGTCTATATGAGCCACAGTTGGGGAGAAAGGTGCAGCATGCAACGCGAGCCTGCCTCAGACCTCAGACCCATAAAGCAGGAAGACAAGCCCCAGCAGCCTGTCACACAGCCTGCTGCTAAATCTGCCCACCTTCCCGGCGCCTGTGAGACTCAGGTGATCGGACTCAGAAATTACATCCGGGATGTTCAGATTTGTGGCCACACGGCCCAGTCCCTCAGAGCACCAGGAAATTCAGCAGAGCACCACTGTTCATCAAGAGCTGGGGTGCAGCAGGGTTGGGAAGGGAGGGGACGTGGGGACTGCAGCCCTGGCCTCTGGGGACCGAATACTAAGAAGGCCCCCAAGATTGCTGCTTCCTGGTAAACACACCGTGTTCAACTCCCCCCACCTTAGGGTCAGCTGGATTTGTGACTAGGATAAGATTTCATACTGTGACTCAGTTATGAATCAGTTGACTTTGAGTTCATCTACAGGAAGATTATCCTGGGAGGCAATCCTTAAAAGAAGGTAGAGAAGTTTGAAGCATGAGAGAGTGTCTCCCACTGGCTTTTAAGGAGCAAGTATGCATGCCATGCACTGCCTCTGGCAGGGGATACATTTCAGAGGGCTGAGGGTGGTCTCTAGGAGCTGAGAGCAGTCCCTGAAGAACCACCAGCAAGAAAATGGGGTGGTTCAGTCCGACAACCACAAGGAACTGAATTCTGCCAACAACTCAAATCATCTTGAAAGAGAACCCTAAGCCCTAGAGGAGATCACAGATAAAATCTTGATTTCAACCTTGTGAGAACCTGAGCAGAAAAATCTAAGGACCCCAGGCCTGGACGACTGACCTACAGAACTATGAAGTACGAGATGATGGTGGGTATTTGTTACACAGCAACCACAAGCGAATACACGGCCCTCATCTTACAATCGGTGCCTTTCTTAAACTCCTCTCAAACTAATCTGAATGTGCCATCTGTTTTCTGTAGGGCCCTGAAGGGTGCATTATGTAACTTCCCCGTGCTCGGTTTCCTCAACTCTAATGGGAGATAATGGCAACAAAGCTCTTGTGAGGATGCAGTGAGATGGTGCATTAAAAGTGCTAGGTGTTCGCGATGTGAAGGGAGAGATGGATGGGCCGAGCTGACCTGACTCTGACCAGGCCCCCTTTCCACAACACCCAGCAGAGTCCTCCGGGCCTCGGGCCACCACTCAAAGGCAAAGCTCTGAATGTGGGTGGTCCAGGCTCTTCCTAATCCCAGATGCCCAGGCGCCTTTGGGACCAATATGCCCCTTCTCACGTTCATTGTTTTGACTGAATATGAGTGGGATCTCAGTACTCCTGGGGTGTAAAGAGTCACGGGAATGGTTTATGCATGCTGAATTTAACCCAGTCTCCAACACACGAGCTCCATCCACAGAGAAGCCCATTTCAATGGGCTCAGTCCAGCCCTCTCCGATCCCCTGGTGGCTGAGCGCAGAGGAACTGGGGACATGGGACACGCTTTATCTTCATCAAATCTCCCAGGAGGACTTGTACCTGGAAACCACGTCTGTTAAGAGGCAGATCCCAGAGCCGCTCAGAGAAGGAGCCAGCCCACCGGCACCAGGCACCCACAACTGTCAATCAAAGGCATTGCCATAGGCTACCCAGCTGCGATCAGCCAACCGGGAGATTCAAATCAGGGCAGATGGAGGGGAAATCGCCATCTCTAAACTTTAAATCTCTCACCCTGCCCCAATATCAGCATTGCTCTTGGTGGGCTTGGGGTCATGTCTCCTGTTCAGAGATGATTTTAAGGGACATCCATTTCCTCAGGCTCTGTTTGGGGGGCTGTTGTAAGTAGGACATTTATTCCTTCATCCTTGCTCCTGTCACCTCCCCTCCCCCAAAGGGCTTTGCATTAATCAGCTGGGAGTGACAGGATGATTCTGCCAGCAGCCTGCCGTGTGACACGGTCCATCTCCTGGCTCTGAATTTGTGGGGATACTTTTGGTAGAAAGGAACAGGCTCCCTTAATTAACTCAAGCAGGGCCGGCAGAGAGAAAGAATAATTATAAATGCAAGGGTGGGGAAGCTGGGATGACTCAACGGGTTAAGTGCTCAATTTGCAGCCCCAGGGACCAAGGATTGAATCCAGGGCCTAGCCCGTGTGGACCCATATGCTGAACTGGGGTGTGCTTCCCATGCAGGAGGCCCCCAGTTTAGTTCCTGCCCCCCCACCCCGCCCCCCAATCAGTCCCTGGCTCAAGGGGTCGTGCCTCCTACTGGGGAAGCCTCCAGCCCAGTTCCTGCCCAATACAGCCCCCGCCCACCTGAGTGGGCCAAACCCATGTAGAAAACTGATGCCGTACAACTATGGAGACTGCTCTGGCCCTCCCCCTTCTCTCTGTCTCTGTCAACAACAATGAAGTAAGTCTTTTTTTTTTTTTTAATGCAGGAGTGACCCGTAGAACCCAAGTTGGAATGCAGCCAGTTCTCAGGAAAGGGCTGGAAACTGGGACACAGATGTGCTAGGAGACCGAAGGTGTCCCATTTGTCTGCCCTCGTCGTTCCTCCTCTCTCAGCATTGCTTTCATTTGCAGCTACTTCCTGGTCCTCGGGTCCGATGAAGGCAGTGAAGACTCCCCCTGAATACCAAGCTGGGTCAGTGAGACCACTTCTCTTAAACCTACTTCCAAATTCCCAAAGAAGGCTTTATTGGCCCCACTTGGGCCATGCCCCTGCTCCAGGGGTCAGACCACGAGGCTTGAGGTGGCCCTGACGCCTTGTCCAACCAACCGTGCCCTTGGGTCGAGCTGGTTGTGGGTGGAGAGAGTAAGAGATGGTGTCCAGGGAAGGGCAGTGGGGTATGCCAAACGCGAAGTGGCCTGCTGCGTGAATGACACATGATACCTGGCTCAAGGAGGTCACAGTTGCAAGAGGAAGACCGACCTAGAGACAGATGGACTCCACTGTGACTTAGAAAAAACTTTTCTGCTGATCTGAGTCAGGGAGGTCCACCCAACCAGCCTTCAGAGGGAGAAGTTCCCAGACGCTGCACCGACTGACACCCCAAAACCATCCTAGGACATGATGAGCTAATTAATCACAATTATTATTTATGGCAGTGCCAATCCACCGGCTCATGTCACAAGACATTAGTTATTGCCAGGAATGATGAGTCCCAGGATGTAGAACATGCTAAAAATATTAATCTACAAGTGAAAATGATTTTAATTGGATTTCGCCCTTGGGGTCGTGTCAGGGGCCTGCTTTCAATCAGACTTGTCCAGTCAGCAAAGCGGACCCCAGCTTTCCAAATTGAAACTGTGATTGGCTGGCAGAGGTTAATAGAAATGTTGGGAAATAAATAGGTTATTGATTGATCATAACAATCAGCTGGCTCCAGGCTTACCTTGCTGACCTCGCCCACCCAATTTTATGGCAAACTCGGTTAGCATCTAATTATAGATCACTTGTACAATGCTGTGTATTAATGAGCAGATTATACAGAGCGGGGTGGGGGAATTCTCACTGGAGAAGTTTCCCTGTGGCAGAAAAATGTGGCGGGACCTCATGTCCAACTTGAGGGGGAGGTTGTACCAGGAATGAAGTGGTTCTCCCCACATCCCTGCTAAAACCTCACTCCTTCCCTCAACACACACTGCGGGGACATGGGCCCATGTTAGATGCAGCCGCACCGGTCAGGAGTCACTGTGATGCAGTGTTTCTAAAGCATCTGTCAGCTTAAGAATTCCTCAGCAGAGGACTTGAAAAGGCAGATGTGGAGGCCCACCCTCTGAGGCTCTGATTCATAAGGGTCCTCATTTTTAACAAGTTCACTGCTTGAAAATTTTGAAGCCCGCGGGAAACCTCATTTTGAGACACATGGGTCTGATTAGAAAGAAAGGTCCCCACAAAGTAACCAAAGTCGGGGCCTACATGCCTGGCCCGGACCTCCTACCAGGGGGACAGCAGCCACGTGCCCGTTCTGGCCCTCCCGGGGTCTAGCAACCTGGTCGGGAAAGCAAACATGCACAGCGTTTTGGATTGCCTCCCCGATTTCAAATGGCGTGCACCTCAAAAGGCAGGGACCCTCTCCTGGCCACCATTTAGTTCAAGCAAACTGCTGACGCTGAGATGATGGCACTGATGGGGAAACTGAGGCTCAGCGGGGTGAGGTTACTGCCTGGAGGTCACACAGCCGGTCCTTCTGGACCAGAACACAAGGCAGGTGCAGCCCCTGTGGGCTGCCACCCCCCATCAGGGAGAGCAGCCCCTCCCAAGAACACAGGGAGGGTTAGGGGCGAGGGTGTGGTTAGGATCGGGGTGTGACAGGGACAAATGGCTGTCACAGCCTATAAGACAGGGCTGGGAAGACCGCCCTCACAGCTCAGCAGGGCTTCCGAAGACTTTCAGGAAGCTAACCTGAGTCTGTTCTGAGAGACCCTCACCTCAGAGGTGGGAGCCAAGGCCTTTTAAATAGCAGACGGAGAGGCCACCGGAAGCCACGGCACGGGCCCCTGAGCCAGCCCAGGGAGACGACTGGCGTCTCAGCCCCCCGGATGCCTGTGCAGTTTCTCGCCGGGGACCCCTCCACAGCCTCTGCTCTGGGCTCCTTCGTGACCCCCCAGTCTCTTGCACCCCGGCCTCGTCTCTGTCCCTCTGTCCCACAAGTCATTCCCACCTCAGGGCCTTGGCCTTCACTGTTGCCCACGCCTGATACGCTCCTCACAACATCGCATGGCTGACTCCATCCCTGCGGCTCAAACGCCCCCTCCCCCGCCGATCTCGCCCTCCTCCCCCAGGCCACACGGTCCCCACGTCCTGCTTCAGCTCTTTCACCGCAGTGAGCAGGTGGGAACAGCTCGCGTGCTTGTTTTCCTGCTGACCCGTCCGTCTCCCCAGCTGGCCTCGGGGAGTGTCAGGCACAGACAGGCTGTGGTGGCCAGAGGGGTCTTCTCCTCTTCTCTTGGGCTGGTATGAGGGACAGAGAGGACAGGCCAGGAAGAGACCCATGCAGGTGGCAGGCTGGGACCCAGCAGCGGCGGCAGATGAAATGGCGTGACTACGGTTTATCTGTTCTACGCGTCGTGGACTGTCCAGACCCCCGTTCTGAGTAAGGACGGGGAGGTGTGCTGGTGGTCTGGACGAGAGCCTGGCAGGGAGACGGGGTGGGGGAGGGACAGAGTCAGGAGGGAAAATGACAGGACATGGGCAAAGGCTGTGACAGAGGGTGAGGGAAGGGGAAAGGATGGCTCCCCAGTTTCTCCTTTGTTCAACCAGAGACGAGGCGGTGGGCTCCCCACAGATGAGAGACGCTGGGGAACCAGGCCTGTGGGGACGGGGGAGAGGAGAGAATCTGCATTCAGCTGAGAAAAACGCTGAGACGAACTGTACGGGTCCGCTTTCACTGGGGAAGGAAGCGTTTCAAGAGGCAGTGGCTTAGAACTAGGGTCATTTCTTTTGCTCCTGAACCTGCCACTGGGTCTCAGGGGAGATGGTTCATCTCTGCTCCCTGCAGCATCGGCTGGGGCGGCCCAACCAGAGCTGAAAGGTGCACCTTCCAGATGGTTCCTTCACACGCTCCCCCTGGCAGTGTGGGCTGGGGGCGGGGTGGGGGTCTCGGTTCCTTTCCATGCAGGCCTGGGTCTCATCACAGTCACAAACACACCAATCAAGGGCAGAGAATACAGCTGACCTCTCCGTAGGAGGAAGGCCAAAGTCACTTATAAAAAGAACGTGTGGGTGGGAGATATTGTGGCCGCCACTTTTGGAAAATACAACCAAGCCCCATGACCATGACAGGCGTTTGCTGCACACTCACTCTGCCCCGGGAATGTCACGTGCACGGGGTCCTCTCACCCTCACAGTAATCCCCAGGAGGAGGTCGTGCTGGTACCCCCTTTGTGCACACGGGGACGCAGAAGCACAGACAGGTGCAGGGACTTGTCTGAGATTTGAGCATCGGAGTCAGGATCTGAACCCGGATCTTCCCCGCCTCCACCCAGGTGGCTCAGCGCAGAGCTCAGCCTGACCTCTCTCTAGACCCCAGCGCCCAGCCCCCAGGGTGCCGGTGCTGGGTGAGGGGCTGAAATAACAGACCGTGGGCCCAGCAGGGTTCTCACTCCCAGCCTGAGAACCTTGGAGAGCAGCCCGGGGGGCTGAGGCCAGAGCCCAGTGCCGGAAGGGGACAACAGGCCCTGAGACCACCAGGAAAACGCCCCCACCATCCCAGCTTCCAGGTCATTCTCATTCTGGGCCTGGGCGGGGGGTTCTCGCACATTCCTCAGGTTTCAGGGCTTGTGTCTGGGTGGAAGCCTCCTCCCCACCCAAGAGGCGTCCGGTGGGAGGACAGGCAAGCAGCTGCAGTTTAGCTGAACAGCACCAGGTCTGCACAGGGGCCTCTGGCCCTGTGTCCTCACGCCCAGCCCTTGCACTATGGCTTTGGCCCTGAGTAGGGCACTGTGCCTAAGAGCATCTGTCTATCTGGCACAGACTGGGCGGGAATGCCCACAGGGAGCTGGCCGCCAATTCTGCAGCTTCTGGGTGCCCCAGCCTCCCTGTGCTGCCGACCCACGGACTCGGGAACTGGGTCCGGTGGCTCCCCTGTCTGGGCCCCAGGCCGCTCTACCTTCTTCCTGGATTCTGTTGGCAAATCCCACCTGCCCGGGGCCAGGAGAAGCCACAGGTGTGTGAGAGGAGGGACAGGGGGCCCATCAGATGCAAATGCTTTGCAGCTGCCGTCTTACTGAATCCTTACAACCTCTCTGACAGGGGGCGGGGGGGGGGTTATCCCCATTTCACAGATGAAGAAACTGAGGCCCAGAAAGATGAGGTCACCAGCGTAAGTTACACAGCCAGCGAGGGGCTGGATCTAGCCACCGAGTCAGCCTGGGCGCCCGACTACCCAAGGCTCAACTGGCTCCCCGTTTCATTCTCTCAGTGAAATCTTCTTGATGAGGGCGCTGTGCCAGGCCTGGTGCAGGGTGCCCAGGGGACGGGCGCGAAGTGGGCAGGCACCATCCCGCCCTTGTGGAGCTCATGGGGGGGGGGCAGTAAGTGAGCCAAACAGATATGAACTCGCCACCAGTGCTCAGCTCCCCAAGGTCAGAGAACACCTTGCGGGGAGGAGTCACAGGAACCAGAAGCCAGCAGAGGAAGCGATTGGGCCCCATGGTATGGATGAAGTCAGTAGCTGGGGGTGACACTCCCACGTGGGCATGGTAACTGTACCAAAGCCAGGCCTCCCCATCCTCCCACCGCATGTCTCTGGGCCCGTCTCCTCACTTCTCTGAGCTTCGGTGTCGTCCTCCTGTAAATACGGGGAGCGTGACAGCCACCTCTCAGCCTCCTGTGTGCACTTCCTGAGTGAGCATGGACCGTAGCACACAGTAAGCACTCCGAACATGACAACGGCCAGTGTATACCAGCCCATGTGGGCTAAGACACTGGGTTTGGAGGTGCAGTGAGGAGAGCAGTCTTGCCCACTGACACTGCCCACGGTCTCAGCTGGGTCTTGGAAACCTCTGGACCTCAGGGGGAGGACACTGGGGGACCCTGCATGGCTAGAATCCCCAGTGCAATCAGCTAAAGCGTTCCTGGCCAAGAAACGCACAATGAAATGGAAGCCGAAGGCATAGGTTGCCCATTTTGCAGAAAAGAAAGCTGAGGCTTAAAGAGGGGAAGTCGCTTGGTTTGGCTTGTGAAGAACAGAAGCCCTCAGCAGAAATCAGCTGTGCTTTTCCAGAGCTGCTGTCCTCAGCTGCATTCTCTCTAGCCTCTTCCCTTCCCTCCTACCCAATACTCTAAAGCTCTGGGACCCAGAAGAGTATCTTCTTCCAGCATCCCAAAGGCGCCCCCCAAACGGAAGGAACCCAGATTCCAAGAACAGGCCACTAAGAGGAGGTCTTGGTGCAGCATCGCCATCTTCTGGCAGTGCCTAAAAGCTGCAGCTCTGGTTTGGCCGCTTGGAGCGCCTGCAATGAGCTCTGGGACCCTGGCTCCCAGGAGCGTGCGATGAACAAGGAGACAGACAATGAACAGGAAGCAGACAAGGACGCAAGGTTATTGCAGATGGACGTAAGTTTCAAGCAGGAAGCAAACAGGTCCTGTTACAGAGCAGGGGTTCTCAACACATGGTCCTGAGACCCCGTGACCCAGAGGAACATCAGTCTTTTTCATGTCATTCCCTCACGCGTGTACAGTGCCGTGTGCCAGAGGCTACCTGAAGCGGGATGTTGCAACGGACCGAATGTACAAGCACGTGACAGGACCCAGCAGAGTCTGTCTTTCTGGCTTCTGCTAGCCAAACGTTCAAGATTCACTCCCCACCCCCTCCCCCCAAAAGTAAAATAATGCTTCTCACTAAATGCATCTGGTGTTGGAAATAGAGTTATTGACATTCTCCTGCCATGATTTTATTGTTGTTATTTTTCAATGAAGTCATGAATACTCTTCTTAAAACCTCTCGGTTCTAATTACTAGTAGACTCTCTCTCTGTGCCAAGTCCCTGCTCTGGTCACTCCTTGTCCCTGCGACGTGTCCCCTGTCCTTGGAGAGCTGAGTAGTTTGTGATTTCACGTCCGCATGCACATTCGCTGCCTCCTCTGCACTGTGAGCTCCGCCAGGGCAGGGGCCATGTCCCCTGGGCACCCAACACCACGCCTGGCGCAGAGCAGGGCTAGGAACATTGTGTGGCACGAATGGAATGGGGGCGTTTGAGCCTTGTGAGTGGGCAGTGCGCAGCCCCACTTGGGAGGGACCATTTACTCTACGGCAGGAGCGTAACGGGGCCTGGGGCCCAACGTGCTTAGAACTGTATGGACAGAGGACCTACGGGCGGGGTGGTCAGGGGAGGCCTCTCTGGGGGGATGACATTCGGCTGAGACCTCCGGGCCACACAGAAGGCAGCCGTGTGAAAAGTGGAGGGGCATTTATTCCAAGCACAGGGAGCATCCAGGGAAAAGATCCCCAGGAGAGAACAAAAAGGGGGGTGGTTAGAGGAGTAGAAAGGCTGCTTCTCAGAGTCTAGGGCAGGACCCGATATACAGGGAGGACTCGGTCGTTTCTGGGGACGAGGGCAGTGGAGAGTGGGGGGGAGAGACAGGAAGAGACACAGAGAGAGAGCTGAGAAGAAACCAGTGGGTGGCTGCAGCTGTCAGGAGCAGGAGGAAGTCACCTTCTAGCTGGGTCCCTTGAGGACAGAAGGTCCCTGGATGGACTTGCTTCTTTTACAGAAGACACTGAAGCCCAGAGACAGACAGTGATGCCTCAAGACCCCCCAGACGGGACAGCAGTAAACTAAAGCCAGACACCAGGACTGTGGGCACAGGGACAGTGTCCTTTAGGGCTACACACATCCAGGAGGTGCTGGGAACTGGGGGGTGGGGGTAACTTTTACGTGATGTGCATTTTCCACAATTGAAAATGAAAGTACCTGCTTTCATTGACTTCCAAGGTCAGTGGTGCGAAAAGGCTGACACACCCCACTCCTACTCCCTGAAAACACCATTGTTTCCCCTCCCCTTGCCCCCCAACTATGCATCTCTTCTGCCAACTAAGAAACAGTCATCCTTTGGATGTGAATCGGTTTTTAATATCAAAACGGTATTTACAAGTGGCATTCGTGGGTGAAAACAAAAAGCCACGTTTGCCCCCATTGCTGGCCCCATGTACAAATCCGATGTTGAATCTACAGCAGAACTTGTCCCCACATTCAGCATCCCCAGGAGGCCACGCCGTGGAGAATGTCTGCTCTGTTAAGTAAACCAGGGAGTCTTCCAAGGAGGCTTCTGGGGTCCTTCGCAGGAATGAGCCTAGTCCCTCATCCTGGGCAGCTTCCCACCTCAATGTGTCAGCATTTGTGACATCCCGGCCCTCATGCAGGGTCCCCAGCGGCCACCCCCTCCTGCAGCCTATTAAAGGATCTGCGCTTGATGTTTGGTGGACTCAAGGTCAGAGTGGACATCAGCCGGTCCCCAGGGGTGCACAGTGTACCTTCCTGAGCTCATCTCCCTCTGATATTCTGCCGAGGACACACACACCCTCCTAGAATCACACCACCACCATCTGTCTCAAAGGTGGCCTAGTCCCAACCCTTCTGTCTCAAGGGACAGGCGGGTCATTACCCACCAAGGCCGAATTTTTCACCCCTGGGGCCAGGCCCCGCCCCTGGGAAGTCACTCCATGTGTGCTGACCCCCGCAGCCTCCAGGGTAAGGGGGCTCCCTCCCAATGAGTCTCTTACACTGGCAGCCTGTCACCATATGCCCTCAGACCTTCTCTGGGAGCCCCGTGCCACCAAAGGCCTGGCCTGACACTCACAAGACTGCTCCTCTTCCAAGTGGCGTTGTCACCTCAGCCAAGCCCCTGCCCGGCATGAACATGGCCCCTCCTTGCTTTCCAATCATTGCAACACGACCACCAAAGGGGGCAAGTGCTTGTAGATGCTGTTTATGTCCAGATGGACCTAAGAGTCCTCCCCGTTTCAAGAAGTTCTAATCAGTTTCTAAACCTTTGACCAGAACTCACTATAAGCTCCTCAGAATTCCACCTGGGCCAAAACAGCCAAAGCGTCGGCCTGAAACTCAAACCCAACGTCTCCTCTTCTCAGATCACATCCATGGTCCCCCACTGCCCTCAGGACAAAGCTCAAACTCCCTGACCACACAGCCTGCCACTTGTCCATTTCCCATCTGTTTCCTGCTACGTTCCCCATAAACCTTCCAGAATCTCTTTAATCCTGTCTGACCCCCCAGAACTGTGTGTCCACCCTTGCTGCTGCCTGGAACTCATCCCCACCCCACTCTGCCCAGCCAGGTCTCAGCGGAGGCGGCTTCCTCTTGAGAAAGGTTACGCTGACTGCCCATCCCCCCACTGTACCCACAAGCCCGCAAAGCTCTGCAGACCGGATGTGTTTAGCTGTCACTCATCCTCAACACCCCGCGCAGTGCCTGGCACGGAACAGGTGCCCGTCTTCCTGGTCTGTCTCCAGATGCTTCCACAACCCCGACCACCCCGACCATGGCACCCATCTCGCTGCCTTTCTCGTTCATATCTCCATCTCCCTCACTGAGCTATTTTTATAAGCACCATCAGAGAAAGCTCGTGAATGGATCTCAGCACGGAGAGCCGTCCTGGGCTCACAGTAGGTCCTCAGCAGCACCAAATCTTTGTATGAACAAAGGCGTTTCCCGGAATGGGAAACGTGTCCGAGAGTCGGGCTTCGAGCGACATGGGGCCAGGCGGCCACTAGAGGGCAGCAGGCATGCGCTCCCCCCGTGCAGACTCCTCTCCAGCGCGTCCCGCCAGCGGCCAAGGCACGTTCTCAAGCTCTTCCTGCTGCCTTCTCTCCTTGTTCTTTGGCACCTCAGGCCTCTGGACCACCCCTCGGGCCTCACTGCCAGCTCCACTCGGTTACCCGAGGTCATGGCTGTCAGAGGTTCTCAGCCCCAAACCAGCACCCAGTGACCCAGAGCAACTTCCCCGCCGGGCCCCCAGGCCAGCCCCTTACCCTGCCCCTGAGCTCATCCAATCCTCCAGGCCCTGCCTGCACGGGCTGCCTTCTCTCAGTCCCCACCAGATGGAGCCAACAAAACCGGACCCCCTTCCCGTGCCCCCCTCAACCTGGTGCCACCTCTAACCCCCACCCAGGAACCTCCCGCCTCGTGGTTCCGCCTCGGCTCCCAAAGGACCTTCCCTCCGCCCTTCCAGACTCTCTGATCTCGTGCAGCTCAATTGCGCAGCAGTGAGAAGCGGAAGCTGAGCTAATGTACGCCTGCACATGGGTGAGGGCGTGTAGCGCTAGCGAATATCCCAATCTAAAGCGCATGCCCTAAGGCTTCACACTCTCAAGTCTCCCAATCCAGGACTCTCGGCCCTGGCCTGGTGACTGGTGACCCTTCCATACATAATGGCAGGGCCTCTGTACACACAGAGAGGCATTCTGAGGTCTCTAAGAGCCACACCCACTCATTTGGACTATGGCAGCTATGAGGCTATTGTTTAAAAGAACCCAAACCCACATGCAGATCATGGGGGTTTAACGGCATATGTCCAGTGGCCAACACTTGGGGAAGCTGACCATGGTTTGGACCCCGCCCCAGTGGACATCACCCCTCCATCAAGCCTGAACCCCACCCCAGCCCGGCACCCCCTTGAGTACCACGACCCGTACTGACTTCAGATGGCTCTGACCCAGAGCCATCCGGTGCTACACCTCTCCCTGTGTTAGAGTTCAAGGCGGTGTTAACCCCGTCCCAGCCATGCCGACATCCAAGCTGCTAATAGTAACAAGGAGCGTTAGACCTGTTGTTAGTCAGAAAGAAATCCCCAAGCGGTTAGTTTCTGCTGAAAGGAACAGACCAGGAGGGCAGGAGTTAGTGGACATGAAGGAGAAGTTAATTAAGAGCCAGGCCAGTTGCCGGGAGCCCCGAGACGGGCAGGGCTGGCAGTTAGTGGTCAGCCCTCGGGCACAGCCAGGGCAAGGCAAGGATTCATTAGCTGAGTGAGAGCAAGAGTTAGTGCAAAGGAGCCAGAGAGTAGCCCAAAGAGACCAAGGTGCCTACTGGAGGTGAGGAATAAAGTCACCCCCAGGTGTGGCCCTGGCCTAGCGGCTGGCGGGCTCTGGGGGAGGCTGGGGCTGGGATGTGGGTGGGACCAGGACGGGCAGCCAGGGCTGTGCTCCTGGCTGGCCTGAGGGGCTGCAGGACCCTGGGGTGCATAGCTGGCTTCCCACTTCCTCCTCCTGCAAACCCAAACCCAGGGAGCATCTGCACTCTTCCTGGCCTCCTGATGCCTGCTGGTGTGCACAGTCCTGCTCAATGACTTCTGGTGGGAAAAATGGCCCACATCTACCTACGTCCAGTGTGGGAAGCCCGGACCCCCAGCTCAGGTGTGGGAAGGGCCCCTCTAGCCAACTTCCTGTTGTCAGAAAGAACCCTCTCACTGATGTCTGGGCTAGTCCTTCGCTTCTTGATAAGGCCTGAAATTCCCTTCCTCACTGACTTCCGGAGTAAGAAATGCCCTTCTACCCATCCTTTAAATATGGGAAATGTCCCCTCGCTGACTTCCTGGACTAAATGCTCCACTCAGTTATTTCCAGTGTGGGCAAGACCCTTCTGTTGGCTTCCAGTGCCGGGAAGTCTCCACTTACTGACTTGCACGGCGGGACATGCCCCCATCGCTTTCCTGTGCAACACCACGCCGCCCCCTTTCAATGGGAAAATTCTACCCTCCTGTCCCTCCAAAGCACACACAGTCCCCTTCTGTCTGCTCCCTGGGCTGGGCAAAGCCCCGAGCTGCACACTCTGGACCCACAGGCCTCCACACGCACACCCGCGATCTCCCTGGCCCTGCTCACTCCCATTGGCAAGCACACTTCTGCACAGAAGAGAGATGCTCACACCCAGAGGCCGGCCTCATGCAGCCACGTGACCGCCGACCTCCTTGGGGCCACCGGTGTGGTCCTTAGGGCTGTCCCCTGCCTCAGACCTGGCCCCGTGGACTGAAGGCACAGAGCATCTGCCTGCAGGGCTAGCCCCCTGAACACCTGCTTGCCAAAGGGGGGAGGGGCCAGCCCCCGGGGGAGGGGGGCCCAGAGCTCGGCAGGGCTGGGGTTAGTAAGAAGAGAAAACGGGGTTAGTAGGGGCTGGGTTAGTAAGTCAGGGCACGGCACCAGCACACAGGGGCACCTCAGCACACACACGGGAGGCACTAGGATAAAAGGAAGAACACACGCAGGAGCGTTAGTTGGTTAAGGGATGGTCGAGGCGCCCGTGAGGCACACCCAGGTTAGACGGGTTAGTAATCGAACAAAAGAGCTGCCTACGGAAGAGGAAGCTGGGGGAGAGGAAGAGACGTTAGGGGTTCAAAGCGAGTGTCCGTCCCAGGCAGCAGGTCTGTGTGCAGAACACCCGGGGGACCAGGCCTCAGCAGGGAACGTGATCAGCCAGGGTTTCTGGGCCTCCCACCTCCACCCTCACCCTCGGTTTTGGTTTTTTTAAGTATCTGCCACTTGTCAGGCCCCTCGTGTCCATGGACTCCTCACCGCATCCTGTGAGGTAGGCTCAAAGGTGGGGGACTTGCTCGAAGTCCCCCAGCGGGGCAGACCCGGCGAGTCCTCTCTGCGTGCCCTGCCCTGGAAGGCGAGTCTGCACAGAGCCCAGGCCGCAGGCAGGGCCTTCGGGAGCCTCGTGGGCCCTCACGTCCCAGCCCCTTGAAGGGCCCTGGAGCTGCAAGGTTAGTAGGGTCTGGCTGCGGGGAGTTAGTAGGGCATGCTCGGGCCTGGTTAGTGGGTTAGTCAGCTGGCAGAAGGCCAGGCACCTCGTCACACGCCACAGCGTCCCGGCCGAGCCCTGGGTTAGTAGGTTAATCACACCATGCAGCACTGCCCCGGCCCTCAGCTGCAGCACCGGAAAGAGGCCTCCTGCCCCCGCCCCCGCCCCCAGCCAGGGAGCTGGGCCTGACCAGGGCAGGGGGGTCTGCCTCCCAGCCCCTCAGCCCCACCAGGCCACGCCTGCCCAAGTGGACCCTGCCAGGAAGCAGGAAATTGGCCTCCCGGGTTCTGGGCTGTGGGCCTTAGAGACCCTCCCTGCAAATACTTCAGCTCCCCTGAAACCGGACTCTCCTCGTTCTGGCTAGAACCCCCTGCCTGGTTCTGGTCAGCCCATTTCCCAGAGAGCCTACTCCTTGTCACACTCACGCACACGCACGCACACCAGCATCTTCCCACAAAAGGTCTGATGCCCCAGAGCCACCGTGTCCAGGGGGCATCTCTTCGGATCACCAGCAGCCTGTCTCCTCCTCATACCAAGACTGCAGGGAGCTCACCTGACCCCCAGAGCCCAGGCCAGGCGCCCCGCCCTCCTGCTCTGCCACCCTTGCAGCCAACGCTGTGTGAGCTCTTCTGATGCCGTCTGCTATTAGTGTCACTACGGCTTTCCCAGACTCCTCTCCCGCAACGCTCGGTGACACTCTTTAAAAAAAAAAAAGGTCTATCCAGTAAAGTTTTGGGAGAACACCTGACCCTCAGTCGGTCATTGAGTATTCACAATTCCCACCAGCATCTTAAAGGCTCTGATAAATCCTGCACTACAGACACCTGCCGAATTTGAACTGGTTTTTGTTGTGTTGTTCTTTTCCGAAGAGCAACATCTCCTAGAACTCACTTGGGGAATCTGTGCTCTAATCTTCCCCTGGAAGCTGTCAGCCACCTCACATCTTTCTCATCCTTCCAGGCCCTGATAGGGTGGGTCCACTCCGCTGGGAAGCCGCCGCAGCCCACTCTGAGCTCTTACTCTCGGCCCCCTAGCTCTCAGAACCTGTGCCTCAGTTCCCGTCCCATCCTCCAGTTCTCTGTGGGGAGCTGGTTTTGTCCAGCTGGCATAGCTGTGACCCACAGCTGGATCACTTGTCTGTCCCCCAAGTGGCTAACACAGCCCATAGTGGGTGCTCAGCTCGGCTGAGAGTAGAATTTAAATACCCTGGGAAGCAGCTGGAGCTACTATGGAGACCATGAAATGCAGACCCTTCTAAGACGCTCAAAGAGGGATTCTGAGAAAACAGGAGGGAAGGGGCTCGTCAGAAACGGCCCTGGGTCTGAAGACGCTGGGTTTACAATCCCGAGCACCCAAAACAAGCCCTAAATCCAAGCTCCCAGGTGGGCGGGAGCCTTTAGTGAGTGCATTAGAAGGCAGGCACCATGCAAGCAGTGACTTCACGGCCTCCTCCAGCGAGCACGTGGCCCGTCCCAGGGGAAACTGGACTCTCAGAGGTGAGGTAACTTGCCCAAGGTTGAGCAGCAGCGTACACACCCTCAGACCGAACCCCAGGCTCTCCCAGGTACCCCTCTCCTGGGGGCTTCTCACTGCCCTGTGTCCCCAAGACCCCGGGAGCCACTGAGCACAGTCCCCCTCACACCTCCGCTTCTCAGCCCCCTCCCTGTGGGGGCGGGGATTGTGAAGAGGGGCTGGCTGTGTGTTTGCGGGTGACTGTGCGGAGCTCAATTGTAGACTGAAGCCACAACCCCCAATGCGACCCTTTTTAGAGACGGGGCCTTTAAGGAGGGAACTAAGGCTAAATGAGGTCAGAAGGGTAGGGCTCTAATATGGTAGGACAGGTGTCCTCATCAAAAATGGAAGAGACACAAGATCTATTCCTTTCCCACGGGCTCCCACCCCACCCCTGCCTGTGCACAGAGCAAAGGCCTGTGAACATGCACCCAGGAGGCCAGCTGTAAGCCTCAGGAGAGACCAACCCGACACCGGGACCTCCAGCCGCCAGCACCGGGAGAAAGCCCGTCTGTTGTTGGAGCGGCCAGCCGGTGGCACTGAGATGGCCACGCCAGCGCACTGGGAAGAGGACATGCCGTTTCCGGGCACCTAAGGCAGGCTGCGGCCCCTGTGCAGGGGCCTCAAGAGGGGAGAATGCAGAGGTGAGTGAGTCTGCGTGATGGGGGATCGACACGTGTGGGGCCTGCCCTGCCCGCCTCCACCCGACGCGGGCAGCCTCGAGGCTCAGGGACGTGAGCAGCAGGGCTCAGAAATCTGGTTGCCTTACCCCCCAAGCTTGGGGCGAGGCCGGGGCACCCCGTTCCCTTTGGGTGGTGGGAACAAGGCCCAGGATCTGTCTCCTTCTGGGGAGCCCCCCTCCTCTCCTGGAACTGCTCCCCCTCCTGCGGCCCCTCCCAGAGCTGGACCTGGGGAAGGCCGGGCTCCTCCCGAGACGGCCAGAGAGTCAGAAAGCTCTACCCCGCTCCAAAAATAATGAGGACCGCTCGCAGGCAAAGCGTGCCAGGCGGGCTCCTGCCCCACGGCCCACCGAGCTGAGTCGGCGGCTCCTCCAGCCCCCACGCCGTGGCCTGCCGGTCCTGCAGGGGCCGCCGGGGCCTGGCCTGAGGGACAGTGCCGCAGTCAGTGGGGCCTCTGCGCAGGCGGAGCTGTGTCTGGTCAGCAGTAGAGATGTGCGGAGGAACCGAGTCCAGGGACATGGCAAAGGTTCAGCAGGCACGGTGTCCGAGGGGAAGGTGGGTTCCGACCTCTCACCCCATGAGCTGGCCCCCTGGAGGACCCCTGGTCCACGTGAGCCTCCATCCCAGGAGCTGGGAAGAAGCAGATCTTGGGGGGATTGTCTGGGGTTCCAGAGAACCACCCAAGGCTGTTGCTGCGTGTCACTGCGGCTCCAAAGGCAATCCCAGGCCAGGAGTCCTGCAGGAGGCACCACCAGTTAGGGTGATGGCACGGTCTCCATCCCCAGCCCCCACAGCCCACCAACCCAACCCCACATGAGACCCCCAGTCTCCCCCGTGTCCCCAGCACCTACCCTGGGTGGGGCTGAGGGCTCTGGACACAAGTCACTTTTAGAAGCAATTGAAGACTAGAGAGGAAGCCATGACAGCCATGGACACGCCGCTCTGGGAGGGTGAGCGCAGAGGACGCAAAGCCATAACCACGGGCATCGGGGGAGGGGACGGGAGGGGCTGGGCGGAAAGAAACTTCAGAGTCCTCGGAAGGCTCGAGTTCCCTTCTACAACGTTCCCATGGCGGGGGCCTCTGAACCGCCCTCCCCCTATACACACATGCACGCACGCACACACGCGCACACACCTCCCAGGACGGGGCGCTCACGGCCTCACTAATAAACCAGTTTCTTACATGAAGGTCTGAGATGGTGGAACCACATCTCTGTTCACGTCTGGATCCTGAGGCTGGGAGAACAGGCTCGGTCCACATCTGTGCCGAATGAAGGAACATGTGACATCTCTGCCAGCAGCCCCACCCCCACCCTCACCACCAAGAATAAGCCTTCCAGACACCTGGCTCCCAGGTCACCTTTCCCAAACTGGAAGTGTCTGGCCACCCACCAAATGCAGAGGAACATCCCATGACACCGAGCTCAGTGGAACCTCCTTCGCCCAGGCCCACCTGGACTTACCGGGCAGCCCGACCAACATACTGGCTCCTTCCCCCGAAGCCCCCACAGGCCCATCCTAGAAGACAAAGGAGCCAACCACACTGCAGGAGGAAAGCGCACCCACGCCCCTCCGCTAAGAAGGCCCTGGAGCCAGGGCATGCCACCCTCCCCCCTGGTCCCTGACAACCGCACAAGGTGACTTAGGGGAAACTGAACAGAGTCGGGGACGAGGAGCTCCGATCCCAGCTCCCATCCCGGCTCCGATATTGGCTCCCAGCTCCGATCCCAGCTCCCAGCTCCGATCCCAGCTCCGATCCCAGCTCCGATCCCGGCTCTGGTCCCGGCTCTGCCCTGCTGGGTAGTCCTGGAAAGTCTGTCCCTCCCGTGGGCCAATGGGGTGCTTCTGGCCCTGACAGTCTCCCCAGAGGCACAGGGATAGCCCACAGCTGGAGGCAGTGGCTGGGACATGTTAATAGCCGGGGCCCTCGAGCTCAACCAGGTGTGTGTCTGCCCACCCCCCATCCCCGGCCCCTTGTGAAATGCCCACCAATCCTGCCCGGGCCCATCTCCGGGGCTTCGCTTCCAGGGACGGCTAAGCTACCTTCCGGGACTGCTAGGCCGGGCCCTGAGCGTCAGGCTCCCTTTTCAGCCTATTTCCAGAGCTCGCTGTCAGGTGCTGGGGTCGGGCACAGGCCCCGGGCTGGAGCTGTACTCAGACCTTTGCCGGGAGAATGCGGCCCACAAGCACCATGCTAGGTCCCTGCTGGGCAAAGAAGCCCTGGGCGAGGTGTAGAAATGTGATGACAAAGGCCCAGCCCAAGTCAGCAGGAGCCCCCAGCAGCTGCCACCGGCTCCATAAAGACTCAAGATGAAGGAAGTAAATTCAGCTCCTCACCAGTCCCTGCTGGCAGGGACACAATGCTAGCCAACAGTGGGGTGTGACAGCTACCCATACGGGGGGCACAAGCTCTTTCTGGGTGGCACAGAGGTAGAGAAGTGAATGAGCCACATCCCCAGCTTGCCCTCCTGCCTGGGGTCTCTGGGACTCTACATTTTCCTGCACCGACAGGAGAGGGCAGGCTGGCGGGGGCTGCTGAGTTTGAATACTTATCTGCAAGGCTTCCTGCTTCACAGTGAGGTCCTGAGAGTCCAGAGCACCTTCTGTCTCCGCGCCCCCAGGAACAGGCTGCAGTCTGTGAAGAGACCTGGGGCTATGTAGCTGAACATTGTCTGGCCAGAGTCCCTTTCCCTTGGGCCTGTGGACCCAGATTCTCTGATATTAACAAGGCAAAGGGGGACTTTAGTTGCTAGGTCAAGTGGACAGCCGCCTAGGAGCGTAGAGAGGAAGACATCGGCTTTGAGATCGCTGAACCCAACATGTGACTCGAACTGAACGGTCCTCCAAGCTCAGCCAGCACCCACACACACGAAGCGCTCCAACGCTTATTCTCACTGGCTCATTCGTTCAACTTTGAGTAAATGTTCTCAGCACACTGATGTCCCAGAAAGGCAGGTCACGGTCATCCTGCAGCACAGACGCCTCCAGGTAGGAAGCACCACCTTGGTCAGACCCCCGCCTTGGGGACAGGATAAACCAACTGCATATGCTCAGACAATGCAATCTACTCGGCGATAAAAGTGACAGGCTACCGATACATACGATGATGTGGCCGCACCTCAGAAATACTACACGGGGAAAGAGGCCAGGCACAAGAGCCTACACCCTGGGTGACTCTATACAAATGTCCAGAAAAGGCAAGGCTATAGAGACAAAGTAGTCAGTGTTTGCCTCGGATGAGCAGGGGTGGGGGTTAACAGTAAGTGGGTGTGAGGGATCTTCAGAGGACAGTGGAAACTGTGAAACTCATGTATGGAAATGGGTGCACAACTTGGTAGATGTACTATACAATGACTTGCGAACTTGAACTGGGTAAGTTATATGCTATTTAAACTATGCCTCCGTGATGTTAGACCAAAAAGGGACAGAGTTTGATACATGCAGAAGCAAATCTGAACCTCAAAAGTGTTACGCTGAGCAAAAGAAGCCACACACAAGCGATTCCCTATTGATAGAACTTTGGCAAGCACAGTCTTCTCTACGGGCACAGAAAGCCGATCCGGGGTTTCCGGCAGCTGGGCTGGGAGGGGCTTCACAGAGGAATATTCTAGGGTGATACAATGTTTTGTATCTTGATTGTGGTGGTAGCTGCACGGGTGAATACATTTATCAAAATATATTGAAACGTGCTTTAAATGGGGGCATTTTATTGTATGTAAACTATGCCTCAATGAAGTTATTTTGTCAAAACTCATTTAGAGGACAAGAACCAAGAAGGGTCAAATGAAAGGCCACACGCAGACCTGGTAGGGGGCCCCAGGACCCCAGCATCAGCTCCCACTTGCCTATATGAGCCACCCCCCCCCCACTTCAAACCAAGGTCAGGTGCCCCACTAGGGGCACTTTGATTGAGAGACTGGATCCCAGAGGACCCTAGAGGTCCCTCCTACCTCGGAGATTCCGGCGAGCTCAGCACATGTGAATTTCATGGAGGGCCTGAGCACATGGCCCGATGCTGGGCTGCACCGTCCCGGGCTGCCCAGGGGAGGAAGGGTCGCCTTGGTCACGCCTCTGATGCTGTTAGGGCCCTGGCGGCCACGGGAACGTGTCTGGAACCACGCGGTGGACAGGGAGGCGCCTCCAGCTGTCATCAGAGAGAAAGAGAGAGGGGTGGGGGCACGAATATGCACCCAGGGGCACGCTGGAAAATAGATGCCAGGGTCCTGGTGAGCAAAAACCGATCTCCTCGGACGCAGGTTAGAAGCAAAGCAGGAAACGGGGAGGCATCTATGGTTGGGCCAGTGCCAAGAGAAGCACCCTAACACCCTGCAAAGGACAGGGGCGGTACGGCACGGTTCCTGCCATGTTCTGCCATCCTGAGAAGTGCATCTCTGCTCTGCACCTGGCTTATCCCCAAAACGGAGCCAGTAATGGTGCCTACCTCCCAAGTTTGTAAGATTTATTTCATCGCTGTGAGAGAAGGTGGGGAGGTGTGGCCCAGAGCAGTCTCCATCGTTGCACATCATTAGTTGTGACATGGTTTCATGCCACACAGGTGCATGTGAGGCCAAGCAGGGCAGAAACATGGGAGGGGAGAACCTTCACCGCCAAGGTACACTGCAGTTCAGCATGTGGGTTTGTACAGGCCGGGGCCGGGATTCGATCCTCGGACCTTGCAGTTACAACACAAGCGCTCAACCAGTTGACCTATCCCAGCACCCTTCTTTGTTCTTACATTATTAGTAACCACTTTTATCCACACTGCTCATTAACATTGTCCACGAGCTATTCATTTGCCCCCTGAACTCTGCATGCCATTCCAGGTAACGAATGAACAGCTGCCAGGGAAACATGCATTCAGCAGCTTTTTAGAGGATCCCTCTGGGTCTTGGGGTTTTTTTCCCTGACTCTGGAATAAAATAGCTGCCCAGAGAGCAGAGGCAGACGGGAGGCATTGACCTAAATTGCTTCGTTGAGCAAGTGCCAAGAAATAAAGGAAGCTCCCAGGAATAACAAGCGGAGCTGACACGCTAAGAGGGTCTAGGCTTCTGCAGAGGGGCAGGAAGCGCTGCTTCTGGGTGAATTCAAACAGCACGCACACAAGAGGAGCTTCAGGATTCAAATCTCCCTCAAAGGAGGGACACTGTGAGCTGTGGGGCCAGGAAAGAAAAGCAAGCAGGAGGGAAAGAAATGTCAGCTAACATTTCCCAAGAGCAGATATGAATTGGGGGCGCCTTTACCTGCCTAACAAACGAGAGTTGGGTTTTATTGACCCCATTTTACAGATGAGGAAACTGAGGTTCAGGGTAAAGGGCCTTGCTCCAAGATCGCCCAGCTAGAAAATGCTGCAACTGGATTCTAAACAGGCCTGTGGAGCCACAAAGGGATTTACGTTCAAATACAGAGATGGGGTTCAATGAGAAAAGACCTGAGGAAGGTCCGTGTGAATGGCAAGCACTGTGGTCAGCAGCGTCATGGTGACTGTGAAGAAATCAGACCATGATTGCTAAACCATCTCAGATTGGTCTATTCGAATTGCTTCTATGGTTTTAAGGCAACTGGTTAAGTTCGCTCTTAGGAGAGATGGTAGAGTAAGATAGTGGTTACACACACACACCTTTCAGAATATACGAGATCCAAGTTCACATCCTGATTCTGCATCTAACTTGCTGTGTGGCCCTGAGCTACTCACTTCACCTCTCTGAGCCTCAGTTTCTCATCTGTCATGCCCAACTCCCAGCTTTATCATGGGGTCTCTGCACGGCAACACCCAGCAAGAACCTGGATACGTGGTTACTAAACGGCAGCTGGAGCTGGTGGGTACTGTTCGTGATCTGCTCCACCATGGTTCAGTGACTCCGCCCCTTCCATGATTCATTCAGTAGCTTCCAGAAGGGCCCACCTGGCACAACGGAGGCAGGGACACCTGCCTCATCTGATCCAATTAGCCCACAGACGGTGGGGGAGCCAGCTGTCCCCTCCCCTGGCCTTTGCCTTTGCCCCTGGGTGTCTCTGGTATTGTTGCAGAGCTCCAGCTGACAGAGGAGCCCGGCTGCAGAGACCCGAGAATGGATCCCCCACGCACAAAGGACCAGCCTCTAAGTTATTCACCAGCCCACTGAGCCTGCACAATGGACCCAGTGCCTCAGAAACACAGCTGTGCCAACAGACCCAGGATCACCCAGGACAGAAACGTGCAGCCCAAATGACCAAGTACCCACACAAGACGCAGGGGCCGTGGGAGGGAACTCAGCCTGTACCCAACGGGCGTCTTTATTAAGCACCGACTGAGTGCCAGGCATTTTACACGCACTGGTTCATGGCCTCACAACCGCCTTTTAAAGCAGGGACAATGGTTCCCACTTTACAGATAAGGAGACTGAGACTCAGAGAAGGGAAATTACCTCCCTACTGAGTTGACACAGAGTGGGTGGGAACAACCCAGATGATGTAACTATCCCTTCTCACCACACACATTTCCTCAATGATCAATCATTCCAGAGCGCATAGTTCTTCCTGGGCAGAAGCATGGATCGGATTCAGAGAAAGGACCTTAAACATGAAGATGTTAAAAAAGAAAAAAAAAAGAAAGCCAGTCCAACAACAGGGAACGGAGTAGAGTGTGATTGTCCACACTAACCCTCTTCTAATGATTTCTGCACAGGGCACTACAACAGAGAAACACATCTGATGTGACTTTTTAAAAGCAGTAAACGTATAGCGCAATTTCAGTTAGTATGTTCAGTAACAGAAATATATACCCGATGAAAACACATAAAAACGGTAAATACGGTAGTCAGTCTTGGGTGATGAAACTATGGAGTTTTCTTCCCCCCCCCCCCGCCCCCCAATCTTCTACAATTACCATGCATTTTATTAACCTTAACAGCTTCCTTTAAAAGTCGCCCCAATTATAAAATGCTCCTTTTTACAGCAAGCAGAGCGTGGTGCTTCAAACTCTCGTAGTAAGAAGTTCTATGGAGAGGAGCCCTCTCGCCCCTTAAGAAGTGGAGGGGTCCAAAACGCAGCAAGAAGGACGCAGGGGAGATTTCGAATCTTCCTGCACGGCAAGGGTCGCTAAATAACAAAATAGGTGGGCTGCGGGGGCAGAAGGGATGTGACCCATATTCGTCTTTCAACATGAAATGCACCAAACTCGGTCTAGGGTGAGTTCAGTGCTACCCAAAGCTAGGCGCTGGCAAAGCGCTCCGAGGGAACCATTCCACCCAGACGGCTACATGTTCTGGGCCAGGGGCTAGGGGAGAGGGGAGGGGTAGGGGTACTTTTCCCTCACGGGTTCGACCACCTGCAAGAGGCGGGAAGGGGTCCCAGGACACACCCAGGTACCCAGCCCCACCCCAGTCCTGCTGATTCATCCCCTGGCCACGTGGCCCAGACGTCTGCGTCTTCGAAGCACCGCCCCTGAAGTCTGAGAACCGCTGTCTTCAGGTTCCCCTGTCTGTCAAAAATTACTCACCCTTACCGCACTCCACCCCCCACCCAAGCCAAGCAAGCGATCGCGAAGCCCCCAGAAGCTCCCAAGTGGGAATGCGCTTTGGAAAGTCAAGCGCTGCGCCTCTGGGCCGCGCTCCGTCTGAGGCTGGCGCCGAGAAAAACAAAGCCGCTCCCCGCAGTCAGCTCGCCTCTCTCCGCACCCGCCTCCCTCCTCCCTTCGCCCGGCAGCAGGTGGGGGCGCTGTCCCCGCCGAGGCACTGCAGTGGGGTAGGCGCGCCAGCAATCCCGGCGCGCGGAGCCTGGGGTGAGGGTGAGGAATCCACACTCCCGGGGCCGCCCCCTGCACAGCGACTTCTCCAGCCCTGCGCCCTCCGCTGGGGGAGAGGAGAGATCTGGTCCCTTTCCTCCCCAATTCCCAGCCTCTCTGGAGAGCCTGTTGGAGAGCAGAGGCAGGAAGGGTGCTGGTGGGCGCTGGCGTCTCCCCAGCCCCGTTTGGGGATGCAGCATGGGCTTTACAGTCCGACTAGTCTAGATTCAAAAGTCACGGGCTGTGTGACCTTGGACGTGTACCTAACCCTCTCTGGATCTCAATCTCCGCATCTTTAAAATGGGGCTTTCACCTCCTTCCCGGGACTGTTGTGATAACGCATGCAAAGCACTGAGCATGCTGTTGAGTCTATACTATAGACTCTGTACTATAGAGTAATCTCTCCATAAACTGACATGTTATTATCAGTGTCATTTCTTCCCAACGACGGGGGTTTTCAGCCCCTCCCCACACCCTTTAAAGCCACTCAGAACGCTGGGCATCTGGAACTGGGGTCCCAGAAGTAGGGCATTGGCAGGAGCTGGGGTTGGGGGCTGCCGGGGTTTCGGTATGAGGGAATGGGGCTCCAGGACCCCACCCCCAGGTCCGAGACCATCTGGGCGCTGTCCAAGGCTTGGCCAGTCACGGCCAACCTGGTGAGCCGAAAAGGGCCGGGTCCCCTCCTATCTGTGGGGTAGCTGGAGGAGAGGCGGGTCTTTGTTCCCTCCCTCGGGTCACGACTGTAAGACCCCCATCCGCACGGGTCACCCAGAGCATCCCCCTGCCCCACCCAAGCCCGAGCCCTGGCTGCATTTGACAACTGCAGGCTAGAGAGGCTCTGCATCCATCAGATGAGGGGCCCTTCCGGAAGCCCTTGCCGCCCCCTGCACGCTGCCCGGTGCCCGGGGACCTAACCGGGAGGAATGAGGCTGTTCCCGGCGCGGGCACGGCTGCGGGCGGAGGGAGGGCTGTGACCCTGGGGCGGCGGCTTACCTCGGGTCGGCGGTGCTGCGGCACGGGTGCAGAGGGCTCTTTGTGCCTGGGCTCCCAGCGCAGAACTGGGGGAGCCCCTGCAAGCGCCTCCCATCGCAAACTCCTCCCCGCGCTCGTCCGCAGCCTCCCTCCCTCTGGTCCCCCGAGCGCAGCCGGCGTCGTCTTTGTAGCTGCTGCAGCGCCCATGAAATTTTAATGCGGGAGCGGCTGTGGAACGGAGGCGCCCCAGCCCGGGCCCTGGCCTCCGCCCTCCTCCCTGCGCCCCTGCGCCCCCACCCGCTACCCCCTAGCGCTTCCCGAGGGTCCCGGCTGGGGAGGCAGGGCGCGGCCGTCCCCGCTACACAAAGGGGCGAGCCAGCGGCGCGCTCAGCCTCTAGCAACCCGTTCCGTGGCGCTGCCATGGCAACGCTTGCCGGGCTGGACTCGGCCGCCCGGAGTGCAGGGGTGCAGAGGCGCGAGTGGGGCGCGCCACCGCGGACGCCCGCGTCGGAGCACCGAGAGGCAGCCCCGGCGTGTCCCTCTCAGTGAACCCTGCTGGATGGGTACGTGCTGGTGGTGGAGTCAAAATGGGAACTGCCATCCTATTGCGTGGCCTAACAACTTCCATAAGTTTGGTCTTTTGGGGGTTTTTTGTTTTGTTTTGTTTTTAACCGCCTGCTCCTTAGTACCTACTGTTTCCTAGAGCAGTAATGCTAGAAAGTGGTCCGAGGCCAGCAGTGTGGACATCACTTGGGAACATATTAGAAAGAGGAATTCTCAGGCCTCACCGCAGAGCTACTAGATCAAAAACCCCAGGGTGGGGCCCAGAGGGCTGTTCTAACAAGCTCTCCAGAATATTCTGATGCACATTTAAGCTTGAAAACCACTGTTCTAGACCATTCCAGTGGCCTCTAGAACCAGACTGCCCTGGGTTTCCCTTTCAGTCCTGTCTGAGCGCCTTAGGCGAGCTCCACAGCCGTCCTGAGACGCGGTCCCCCAGTCCAGAAAGTAGAGATGTGAGAATCCCGCGCTCGGGTTGTCTGGGTTAAATGAGGACCTGCACAGGGAGAGGGGCGCAGAGCACAGTTCCTGGAATTTAGGAAGGGCTCCAAAGCACGTTCCTTGTTATAATACTGTATCTCCTTCAGTAGTTGCACCTCTGGTTACAGTATTTATCATCTCCACTGCTCAGATAAGGTCAGGAAGCCTCAGAGAAGCAATGAGAGCTGCCCACAGCCATGCCAAGGGACCCAGGTGGGATTTGAACCCACCATTTCAGGTTCCAAGGTTCCTAGCTATCCTCTCTCCTGCACAGCTCTTGCTGCCCCCTCCCCCATCTTGATCTGCAGACAATCCAAACCCGATTCAGCAAACCTATAGCACAGGGGTGCCCTGCCTTTTGGCTTCCCTGGGCCACATTGGAAGAATTGTCTGGGGCCACACATAAAATACACCAATAATAGCGGATAAACTATTTTTTTAAAGGCAAAAAAAAGAAATCTCATGTTTCAAGAAAGTTTACAACGTTGCATTGGGCTGAATGCAAAGCATTCCCGGGCCGCAGGTTGGACAAGCTTGCGATGGCACATTTCCAATGAGCCCAGCCCAGGCCGTTGCAGGAAGGCTGGAAGTCCCAGGAGGTCCCCACTACAGCCTCCACCCTGGCAGACTAGCAAAGTGAGACCCACGTGGAATGGTTTGAGAAAAGGCAAGATGGGGTGCAGCCTCAGCATCGCCCCGAGGGCACAGCCACGCTGTTGTCTTTGTGAGGTCTACGCTTCCTCCTGGATCACCAAACCACACACAGAAAAAGAAATGGAGTTCAGCGTGACACGTTCTATATGAGTACAGGGCATGCATGGGTAGGGGTGGGCCTTTCTTTTTTAAATATTCCCAAACCGCCTGTTTCATAATCTGTTCCCAAATTCTCCTGAGTAGCAGCCTATCATGTCTAATACCCATTTGGAAAAAAGAACTAGGCACTGGCACACTCCCAGTTTTCAACACTTTGATTCCCTGGGGCTTCTCAAAGATGAGCAAGCACGGGTCCAGGTCCGGTTTGCTCGTCTCCGGGTCCTAGGGCGGCCCTTTCAAGGAGCGCAGCGGGAAAACGGGGCGGAAGGGGCCATCCTTAGACGCTGCTGTGGGCTCACAGAAGAGACCGTGTCTAACGCAGGTGGATTCAGGGTGCGCCCTAAACTGAGTAATGCAAGGAGCAGGCCGACTCTGCGTCCAGCAGATACAAAAGCAGCGTGGTCCTGCCTGCTGTCCTCTGTCCCCAGTTCCCTGACAGGGCACATTTCTTGATCACCCGCAGCCAAAACTGGCTGTCTTGCAGAACTCGATTGGTCCTGTGTGCACCCTCCTTTCCTCCATCCGCCGAGTGGCCTCATGGTGAGCAGCCCCTTCCTCCCCTAGTGTCCTCTATTTCCCCGGGGAGGGTGCCCACCAGTGTCACTCTGACCCTCACCTTATCCTGCGGGGAGGCCCGGGACATTGTAAAGCACACCCCAGTATGGTCCTCATCACAACGTACCAAGAGCTGCGGTCTTCCAGGTGACATTTACGGGGCTGGCTTGGGCCCCGAGAACCCCACCATCAGGTTAAGTGCCAGACGGAACCCCAAACAAAAGCTTCAGCATTCTCTCTTCTGCCTCTCTGCCAAACGGCCTGAGCTGCTGCTTAGGGGGTGTTGGTTGCCATGGCAAAGGGAGGAAGCGCCATCACACTAAAGATCCGCTTCAGAATAAAGTTTGTCTCTTTACACAGAACAGGGTGGTTACCTCTCCTACTCTCAGGAGCCACCACAGCTCACGGAGCCGCAAGCTGAAGAGTCTTTGGCTCATGAGACCGCCCGCAGTCCAAGATGTCCAGGGGAAATCTTGCCCTGGTGACGTGTGAGAGGGGGACCCGGCTTCCTAATGACCCTCAAGCAGCCCCTGGGAAACACAGGTGGCCCAAGAGACCAGGCTTCGGTCACAACTGCGTCATCAGCTCCCTCAGTGCCACAGAGCACTCATGGTTTTGTTTGCGTTTTTGCAGTGCACGTCACACAAGATAAAACTAACCACTTTAACGTGAATGATTCAGTGGCATTTAGCACATTCACAATGTTGTGCAATCACTTCTAGCTCATTCAAAAACATTTAATCATCCAAAAACAATACCCTGTACCCATTAAGCGGTTCCTCCCCACCCGCCCCTCCCGCTAGCCCCGGCAACCTCCCATCTACTTTGTTTCTGTGGATTTACCTAGCGGACTATTTCATGTGAATGAACGCATCCAACGTGTGGCCTTGTGCTCCTGGCTGATGCCCCACAGCATGATGTTCGGGGAGTTTATCCAGGCTGTGACATGCATCAGCATTTCTTTTTAGGGCTGAGTAATATTCCACCGCATGGACACAGCACCATTTGGTTATCCTTCACCTGCCGATGAACATTTGGGTTGTTTCACCTTTTGGCTACTGTGAACCACGCTGTTGTGAACATGCGTGTACACGAGTTCTTTGAGCCCCTCTTTTCCATTTGGGGGTATATCTACCTCTCCGGACCTCATTTCTTTTTCTACCCGCCACTGTGCCGAGTCAGGGGGTTCCAGAGTAGTGACAGGTGGGCTTTCTCACCTTGTTACCCAAACTAGTCACGCACACACCCAGTGCCACCTCTTTGCCTGACCACACCTGCTGTCCCGTCGCCTCTGAGGTCGGGCTCCGGGGCAAGCCAGCTCCTGTCTGCCCTGCAGCCATGTTCTTACCAGAGACTGTGCCCATCCATCGGGCTATCTGGGGAGCCCTCTCTCAGGGCCAGCAGGAGCCAGGCGGAGCCGAGTCTGAAATCCCACCTCTGCCCTTCACTCACCATAGGACTGTGAGCAAGGAGAGTCCCCCTTCTGAACCTCCTCGGTGTTCTCTTCTGTACAATGGGGCTAGCATAGTCTCCCTGGCAGGGCTTCCGGAAGAATCAAGTGACCTGAATGTGGAGACCAGTGACCACATCACACCCTCAGTCCATTCTGACTCTCTCTCTCTCTCTCTCTCTCTCTCTCTCTCTCTCTCTCTCTCCCCCTCCGAGACCTGCAGTTCTTATTCCCAGGGAGTTGTTATAAGGGGTCTAGGAAACTAGACAGACACTGGCCCTGTCTGCAGAGGCATGTAAATAAGCCTCCTCCACACATACACCTGCTGTCTTTCCCTGCGCATCCCTGCTGTTGGTTTGACGGAATACAGGTCAAGGTCAACTCCACATCACACTCATGGTCGCATTCTTTATCAGCAGGCCTTTTCTCCATGCCTGGAACCTGAAAGGCTCCCTTCAGCTCTGCACAGTCCACAGGCTATTTTACTTTCAGAAAAAGTCCAGTGGGACTAGCAAGGTGTCCCCCCAACCTCTTTATGGACGGTGCCCAGAGCAAGGCTTTGAGACCAGGAGGCCTTGCCCGAGGTCAGCGAGCCTCCCGCTCCTGCGCTCCCGTTCGCGGGGGGCGCCCTGCCCGCCCGCCTTTGTCTCCAGCGTGCGCCCCGCCTACGTGCCGGGCCGCGGCCTGCGCCCCCGCCGCTCCTTTGTCTCGGCTTTTGTGTCCAGACAACAGAGAAGGGGCGCAGCGTGTGTGTCGTTCTCGTCCATCCGGTCTCGTTATCCATCTGCAGGCCGACGGCCTCCAGACGCCCTGCACCTGCTCCCGGCCCTCCCAGCAGGTGCTGCCGCCGCCCGCCCGGCCCTCCCGCTCATCGCCGCTCCTGCGCCGGCAGATGCTGGGAGGGATGGGCGGGGGGGGGCTGCAGAAGACCCACACACACACCCCATTGGAGTCATCCTCCCTTCTTTCTCCCTCACCCCAGCCCCAAAGCACCCCCAGCCCCACCAGCGTGTCCACTTGAACCTTCCGCCACGTCCTCCTCAGCCCACGAATTCCACAGCAGTTTCTGCCTCCTTCACTCCCTGCTGGAACCTCCAGCTTCCATCCCAGGCCCCTCCTCCATCTGTGCCCCTCACCCGAGCCAGAAGGTTCTGGAAACGCAAAGCTGACCTCAACGCTCCCCTGCCCAGAGCCCTTCAGTGACGTCCCAGTGGTCTCGGGCGGAAAAACGCCAGCTCCCACCTGCTGAGCATTTACTGTTTCCCATGTTCTGGGTTAAACACCCAAGGGTGCCAGGCACTACCCCCTCCCACCCAATTGACAAATGAGGGGAAAGAAGTTCAAGGGGCACACTAGAAGGTGTGTGGACCAAGACTCAGCACGACAGTCTGCTTCCAGAGTCTGACCTCACGATGTCCCCTCCGGCCCCTGGTCCCTCTGAGCCTTCCCAGGCTCCCATCACCCCCTGTCTGACCAGCCGCCCCGGGGGTCCTCCGCCTCCCACGCCCACGCGGCCGTGCTGCAGCCAGCCTGCTAGACAGGACGTTCTTTATTTATGAGATGCAGGTGGGCTTCCTGCCAGTCAGCCGGGGAGGCTGCGCTCGGGAGGCGGGGGGCTGTGGAGGCCACCGGTCCTGCAGGAGGCCGTCAGAGGCTGGGCTCAGGGCGCCAGGCTCCAGCGGGGTCCCCCAGGGGGCCTGCAGGACACAGGGCTGGCCTGGGGACAATGTGACCTGTACTTTGGGTCTCCTTTGCCTCCTGGCCTCCCCGGCAAGCAGCTGAGAACTCTGAGGAGCGGAGACATGGGAACTAGGGTGGGCACGGCGACTCACTGAGCATCTCCTGAAACCCACACTAAGTCCTGTAAAGCAGGGATTCATGTGCCCGCTTCACAGGGCAGGAAACTGAGGCTCGCAGGAAGTTGGCAAGCTCTTTCCGAATGTACAATCCCGCTTTGTCTTTCCTCCCTCCACACCCCCCAAAAAGGAGAGTTAAGGTGGTTTATAAAGATGGCCTCAGCATAGCCAGAAAACTAAATATAAAGTAAGATTTTTAAAAATCAGGCCAGAGAAAGGCATTTGGAGTTGGGGACTAAGTTCCTCTTTTAAATGCCTGCCACATGGTTCTACCCAGTTGCTAGTAATCTAGTGGACATTGGCTCTGAGCATCCTGGCAGCCAATTCGAAGAGGGAATGCAATTCATTTCACAAGTTTTCAAGGTCTACAAGGAGAAAAGAAACTAGATGCACAGAGACACAGCGCTGGCTGGTACTAAGAACAGAAAAGGAATCTCAAGTCCTCTCTTCCAATCTGAGGTGCCTAATTTCCCAGAAACTGGGGCCCCTGGACAGAAGAATCTTCTGACAGCGCCTTGGAGGGTGTTTTTGTGTTTGCCCACCAGGTGGCAGTGCAGCGCAGGTCTCAGGAGGCCGTCTGGAGAACGGAATGGGCTATACTGTACCTGTGCTTGTATACCTGGGTGTGGGAGGGGCCTGAGAATCCTCAGCGAGTCGATGCCAACCTCAACAAAGAAATCCGTTTCATACGCAGCAGAATAGCCCACAGGGGGATAAAGGAAGAACCCGGGACCCAGAGGAGTCCCGGGTTCAAAGTTCAGCTCTGCTTTCGTTGCTGTGCCAACTTGAGCACCTCAGCTTGCCTGTCTCAGCCTCAGTCTTCTCATCTGAGCAAAGGGGTGATAGTGCCTGTTGGGGGAAGAGGAGACTGAGACCGTGATGGAGAATGATTATGGTCACTAACGCCGCGAGGAGCCAGAGTGTGCATGACTTCAAGTGCTTCTGAGCTGCAGGGGAGGGAAAAAAAGAGGGCTAGCCTTCCTGGAAAGAAAGGCCACACCACAGCCTCTAGTTGGCGACGGACAGAAAAATGGTGAGCTCTTTGTTTCCCTGGGGGGGTTAGAGAAGCAAGAGTCAGGACTCTCTCAAGTGTAATGACAACCCTCTTAAAAGTCTTAAGCCAATAAAAAGGCGGAGAAAGGGTCGTTTTTGGTCCACGTGATAAAAAGTGCCTGGGTGTCTACACAACAGAACTGGGAGACTCATTCTCTCTGTTTCTGGCCTCAGCTTTCCACTCTGTAGGTTTGATTTCCAGGCTGCCTTTGGTGGTGAGTTTCAAGTTTACATCCTAACAGGCCACAAGCCTAACACATACAGGGATTCTCTTTCCAGAGGGTTCCAGCAGCAGTTCCAGAGCTGACGCTCACTGGATCAGAAGGGGTCATGTGCCCATCTCCCCGTGATGGCTGTTACTGGCCAAACCCGGCTGCTGTCCTGCCTCTAGGATCCGAGTGGGTCAACCCCATTGGACGTGTTTCCTCAGCGAGGCGGGAGGAGGATACTTTAAAAAGGGGGCTCCACCCAGAAGCGGCTGACGATCCCTGGAGAGTGGAAACGACAGACTGCCATCTCTGGGAGGAAACTGTCACGACCCCCAGGCTTGCCTCCCCCACGCTTTGTGTCCAGAGATGATTCACATACACCTGGCCGGGAGGGAAGGGGCCTCCCCACCTGGCAGCCGTTTCCGTCCATTAATCTTGTAATTAAGGCAACTGTAAACAGCAGCCCCAGGAAGCAGGGATGCATGGAGATTCACCACCCACACACAGCTCGGGCATGTGCAAGACTTGCCCCCCAACCCCGGGCCTGGTGGGGCCTCACTTGTTCATTTTCCTGTTAGGTGGGGGACCTGGGCCTGCCCCGGCAGCTGCAGGCTCAGACAGAATGGATGGGTAAGTGCCTGGCCCTGTGCCCAGAATGAGCAGACACTCCATAGACCCATGTTTGTCTCTCCTTTTCCCAGAAGGCAGCGGGGATGAGCTGTGTTACTGTAATCATATTGCTTTGGTCCTTGTTAGTAATAGATGTTCCATGCAGCGACTTCTCACCCCTTTGCTCCAGGTGGTTTCTTTCCTTTTTATTTGACTATGTCCACCAACGTCCTTGTCACAGCTTCTTTGCTCCCACGGGAGTGACTGGGTGAGGCAGTAGTGAGAGGTGTGTGTGGGCAAGAGAAGACACCGGACAGACCATTTGGAGGGAAACAGAGAGGGAGCAAACGAAGAAGAGGTGCCTCCCAGGAAGTCATGTCTTAATCTTCACGGCAGCTTGTTATGGATCCATTTTCTTGCACCTGGCAATGACCCTCCCCTTTAAGAGGCGGGAAAACTGAAGTTCAGGGAGGAAAAGCTTCCCACGCCCCCAAGTTCACCCTGTCTGGAGAACAGGATTCAGACCCACGTGTGCAAAACTCCAAATGTGTTGTCACCTCTGTGCCATTCGCCCGCCCACTCTGGGTGTGAGTTGCGGGGTGATGAGGCAGAAGGAGCAGCCACGTGAGCCGTGTTTGCTATGTGGTCTTGGGCAAGTTCCTTCCCCTCTCTGGGCCAACGGCACACTGGTTTGGGATCTGCAGTCCCAGACCCCGTGATCAGTCCTGTTGGCTAAGTGCAGGGTGGTGGATGATGCGTGCTCCGTGCTCACCACTTACTTCTGAACAGATACCATCAATAATTCAAGTTCCCTTTCCTTTGTAAACTAGGAAAATCGGTCTCCTGGCAAGATACGAAAAATCATTTCATGCTCTCTTTCCACCACTCCCAAGATGGTCCCTGACAAATTGTCTCTACTGCCTATCACTCCAGCCATCAGCTCGCATCTGGGGTCCCATTTTTTATGATTGCCAGCCTTACTCTCAGCTCCACCTGGGGCTGGCCCTTAATAGGGCTGCCCTCAAATCCCAGTGAGGCCCCCTCATTCATTCGTTCATTCATTCATTCATTGGTTCATTCAGCTAATATTGCCTGCTTTGTCCCTAGGGATCCAAAGCTTTCTATGATAGGTAAGAGGCTCCTGAGTTATTCATACCAAAGTGTGAGGGGCTACTTACTTAACTCTTAAGGGAGGATGTGAACCTAGCAATTGCTGTTTATAAATATCATTTTTGCCCATTATCTCTTTAATGTTCCCCTAAAACCTTCTACAACCCATAGTGAGTTCAATGCTCTTACAGGCTGGACAGCCTCACACACGTTGCTTAACCTCTCTGAGCCTCTGAGCCTCAAGATCTTGATAGGTTTTAAAGGGATGACAATAATGCCAAGGAGTTTCTGTAAGGTTTACATTATATCCCATGTTAAAGGGACCAACACAATATGGGCCATCAATATCCTCATATTATTAAGAGGAAGCAAGCCCCTGGTAAGGGGCTTGGGGTAGAGATGGAGAGCTACGCAAATACTCGGTGGGATTTCATGGTGGCAAACATAGCAAAGCACCTGGCATGTTTAAGGAAGGCCCTGCAGGGACATGAGGTCAGAGGGACCAAGGCAGTTGGCAGACGGCAGCCTCATAGGACTAGGAAGAATATGGTTTGGTTTCGTTCCTTGCAGAGGGAGGGGAAGCGTGGAAGACACTGAGCAGGACAGTGACAAGATCCACCTTACAGGTTTAATGGAACTGCTGGAGAACAGGTTGTTCACGGTGAAGATGGAAGCAGAGTGCGAGGATGGCTCGGACCAGTGTGGTGACCGTGGGGATGGTGAGAGTGATTGGGTCCTGGTACATTTTGAAGGTATGGCCAGCAGGGTTTGCCAGTGGATTGGATCATAGGGTGGGAGAGAAAGCGGACAGTTACGGATTCTTCCTGAAGTTTGGCCTGAGTAACTGGAACCGTGTGCTTTCCGTTTCGGGTTCTGTGTGAGAAAGCTGTTGAGTAGGCAGTGGGGTACTCAGGAATGGCGTTCAGAGGAGAGGTCTGAGTAGAGAAGGGAGAGCTGGCCTCCCCGCCTCTCCCATCATCTGTCCCAGACCCATTCTTATCTCTCCGGGCCTGACAGCCCCTCACTTTCCCCACCACAGCGCCTATCACAGGATATGGCAATGGGCCTTCCCCACCCAGCTGGGGAAGAGGGAGGCCTTTATGTGTCCTGCTTACCATTCCCCAGGGCCTGACGCACACAAGGTCCCAGGCAGATGGCGATTAAATGAATGGGGTGATACAGTGAGCGGTTAAAGATGACTAAAGTGCAAATGTTCCTGAACCTATCTTTCCCTTTCCTAAGCCAGATAATGTTATCTTTTCCCACAGGCTGTTCGGAACCCCACCCCTTCCTGTCTCTATGACACTTATTTATGGCCCAAGAAGGTAGTCCGGAACAAGAGCCAGACGGCTTATGGTTGTTAAGACAATCTATATAATAAAGAAACAGGAGAGAGTAAGGAGCAGAGGGGAGATAGGGAGGGAGGGGGAGGGAGGGAAAGGGGGAGGGAGGGAAGAAGGGAGAGAAATGAGTACGGTCTTGCCACTCAGGCTGCAAGTGGAATGAAAATTCATTTCTTTGTTTTAAAAACTTTCTTTGGAGGGTGCAAAATGTTAAATGAAAGACCCCAGGGTAGTGTGTAAGAAAGAGAATTAGGGAGAGAGAAAAGGGATAAAAGTTGTGTTCAGGAGAGAACTGGCTCTTTCCATGTGTGGCTTTAAAAAAAAAAAACAAGCTAGGAACAATTTATCAGCAGGACAGCATTCATAAATATATGTGCATCGAATAACAGTATCAGATTCTTGAAGAAAAAAATCAAGAAGCCAACATGGACAAAACTAAAGGGAGAAACAAATAAATTCAAATCATGGTAGAAGATATTAACAGCCCTCTCTCAGTGATTGATTTAAAAAGAAGAAGAAATCAGCAAGGACATAGAAATATCTAACCAACACTATCAACCAATTTGACCTAATCAACACTTATAGAACACTATATCCAATAACTGCCAACTTTAAATAATGTTTAAGTCTGCCCAAAAAAGACCCTATGATGGGCCATGTAAGTCTCAGTTCATTCCAGAATATTGAAATCTTGACTCTCTTCTCTGACCCCAATGGACTGAAATAACAAATCAATAAGAATAAAATATCGAGAAAAATCCCAAGTATCTAGATAGCGTACCTTTATCCATAGGTCAAAGAAAAAAATCACAAGGGAAAATAGAAAGTACGGTATCAAACTGAATGATGATGAAAACACATCAAAGTATAATTTGCAGGAAGCAGCAAATGCAGTCCTGGTAGGAAAATTCAGAGTTCTAAACGACTATATGGGGAGAGGGGGCTAAAACTAATAACCCAAGAGTCTACCTTAAAAGCTAGAAAAATGAAGACTAAAACAAACCCACAGTAAATAGAAAGAAAAGACTAAGGATAAGAGTAGAACTCAGTGAAATAAAACGAATACAGAGGATAGAAGAAATGAACACAGCTAAGAGTTGGCTCTTCGAAAGGACTAATGAAGTTGAAGTGCACAAGCTCACACTGGACCGTTTTTTATTACTCTTAGTTGCTCATGATGAGTGTGCTCATGGACTGGCTCACGTGGGTGCCGGGTTCACACAGGGGGTTCACACGGGGGCTGCAGGGGGAGGCGGAGGAGGGCATGGAACAGCCCCCACAGCTCCCCGGTTCCAGCCCCGCACAATGGCCACCCAGCACCGGTCCTGCTCACTGCTGGATCCTGCGGACACTCTGCACCGGGCAGGTCTGGGCATGAGTGGCCCACTCCCGGAAACGCTCGTCGTCGCCCGAGTGGTGGTCTCACTCCAGCACATACTGAAAACCTTGGTAGCCAGGAAACTGGGAGCAAACCCAGCTGGGGGAGGGGAGGGAAGGGGCAGACTGTTACCCTAGAGAGGTGCCAACAGGGTGGCTGAGACAGAGCAAAGGAACGCACTCTGCAAACGCATTCCAGCCATCCTGGCTTCCTTCAGTGCTGGGAATGTGCCCTGCTCTTCCCACCACTGTGCCTTTCGCATAAGGTGACCAGACATCCCACTTTTGGCGGGACAGTCCCGATTTTTAACAATTTGTCCCGCGTCCCGCAGCCTTTTAAAAAAGTCCCGATTTTTGGAAAGAATGCACGACAAGCTAGGGAACGGCAGGAGATAGACCAAATTTTTAATCAAGAACCCCCTCCCCTGCTGGTCAATGGTGTCCCGCTTTACCAATGTTAAAATCTGGTCACCTCACTTTTGCCATGACTCTGACTCTGCATTTCACCTTGACACTGATGTCTAGTTTAGGGGGGTCAGGGTCCAATGGGCTAGGGACAAAATGCAGCTTTGGCCTGTCCATTTCCATCCCTTCCGGTCTGTGGCCACTGCCATCGCCTTTACTTCCTCTGTCACCATCTCAAGTCACTGTCTCTGGGTCCCGCGGCCTCTGAGCCCCGCTCAGTGCTGGCTCACCGGCTCACTAGGTGAACACTTCTGTGGCTGCACTCCCAGCCTAAGCGAGCCTCCCACCGACAGCGCCTGACCCAAAGAGGCCCCAGGACCAGCGGGATCCTTTTGCTTTGAAATGAGGGTAGCAGGAACTGGTCTTGGTGTCTGGGGCCCGGCCTGGGTTAGGCTGAGGATGACATTCAGGATGACACAGTAACATCCCCAGGACTGGGGACCTGGGCTCACCCTTTCCCCAAGCCTGGGACTTACTGAGAGGGACCCAGAGAAAATGCCAGACCTGGGACAGGCTGAGGGGCTCTTAGAGGCAGGGAGGGGAGAGGGCCTGTGGGAGACAAAGCCCTGGCTCAGCAACTGAGCAGCGGGAACAAAAGGCACCCAGGCTGAAGCCCCAGTGAGCAAGGGTCAGCACAGTGGCTCCAGCGGGATAAGCCACAAAGAAAGGAAGAGGAGGAGGGTCTGCCTCACTCAGCCCCATGGGACCTCTGACTGGAGAATGAGCACTGGACAAGGAGTCCAAAACCCGGGTCCTTCCTAGCTGTATGGTTTGCAGCAGACCATTTCTGCTCAGTTTCTGCCTAAAAAAAAACGGAACAAGAATAAACTGCATCATGGAATTGTTGTGATTTTACATCACATGCCTGGCACAGAATCAACAACATTCAACAGATGCTGGGGAAGCCGGGATGGCTCAGTGGGTTAAGCGCTCACTTTGCAGCGCCGGGGACCATGGATCAAATCCCGGCCCCGGCCCGTGCGGACCCATATGCTGAACTGGGAGCTCCCCCAGTTCAGTTCTCTCTCTGTCTCTGTATTTCTCTCTCTGTGTCAAAGCAATAAATAAATAAATAAATAAATAACAGATGCTGATGCTTTTCCCCCTTCCTGTACCCCTTTCTTTCCAGGGGGGGGGAGGAGCAATCAGAGTAGGCTTCCTGCTGGAGGTGGCATTTAAACCAGATTCTGAAGGGTGAGCAGGATTCGTACAAAGGGCGATGGAAGGACATGCTTTTTTATAAGCAGAAGTGCCGAGGTGGGAGCTTGGGACGTGGGCATGAGAAAGGGCTGTAGCCTGATTGGGCTGGAGCTCAGGGACCCTGAAGGGGAGCAGACGAGTCAGGCAGGAAAGGTGGGCTGGGCCCACAAAGCCCAGAGGAGGGTCCAGGTGGCTCTGTGGGCAGAATCCAGGAGCTGGTGGGTGTGAACAGCTTTGCAAACTGTAGCCAGGGTTTGCAGAATTTGCTTTGTGCACCCTTTTCCCACACTCCCACCTTCTGATTTGACCTAAAAGGGACCTCTCCCAGGGTAGTGATGAACACGGGGGGAGACCAGAGCACTCTGGGTGTAATCCAGTCTTGCCTCTGACCAGCAGGGTGACCTAGAGGACGTCTCAGCTCAGCTCAGGGCCGGTAAAGTGGCAACATTCATCCCTGTGGGAGGGTTAAAAGCAGCCCCATCTAATGCACGAATGGTTGCCCTGAAGATGAAAAGCTAAGAATGCAGCCTCTGCAGCCAGACCGTCTGGGTTTACATCCCACTCTTGCTGGTCGGCTACCCTTGAGCACGTTACCTCATCTCTCTGAGACTCAGTTTCCTCCTGTGTCAAATGAGCACAACAGGTAAATTGGGTGCAGCCTACTAGGTAGGGGCGCCGTGAGGGGAAACGGGAATTATCATGAACAGCACTCAGCTCCTAGAACATAAAAACGTGACGCACCTCCATCATCATTGCAAATAACAAAAATGATTGCTACGTATCTTACAGCAGAGAGCATGGTTTCAAGAGCCCGGGTTCAGGAGTTTAAAAGATGTGACTTCCCAATTCCAACTTAGAGCTGAGAAAACAGGCTGAACCAGGGCCAAGGCAGCTGCCTCAGTTTCCTCACCTGCAACTAGGAGTAAGCCCAGGGACCCCCACTGTTCCACGGTCCTAGTCAGGTTTATGGGAGCCACGTCAGCAGGGTGCTCAGAGTGGAGCCACCAGCCTCGGAGGCTGTCCCCCACCTCTGCCCCCGTCTTTGGCCCATGGCCCATTGCCCCAGACAGCCTGGCCTTGAAGCCAGACCTGGGGGTGGCCCCCACCACCCACCAAACTGGTTCCAATGGCTGCCCATCCTGCTGTTCCTACCCGCCCCCACCTTGGCCCCAGATGAAAGCTGAGGAGGAGGCAGGGAAGTGAGGGGGTCCTGGGGGGACTGCAGAGGCAGAGGCAGAGGCCCCAGGCCCCGGTGATCTCAAGGCGGAAGTGGGTTCCACGGGGCATCTGGGTCCCTGGGCCCCTGCAGAAGAGGCACAAGCCCGCCTGGGGCTGGGGAACCACACTGAAGGCTGACCTGGCTCTGCCGGTCCCCTGAGTCCACACCACGTGACCTTGTGGATGTTGCTTGTTCCACCCGGGCCTCCATTCCTCCCTTTGTGAGACGAGAGAACAGGACGATATGATGGCATCTCTTCCGTTGTTCTGAGTCTTTATTGCTCTATGGTGTCTGTCTCCCTGTTCCCCTCTCTCTGTCTCTCTTTCACTGTCCCGTCCCTGCCCTGCCCGCTCTGTAGGTCTGTCTCCTCCATGTCTTGTTTTTTCAAAGATTTATCTTATTGTTTTGAGAGAAGCGGGGGGCAGAGCAGTCTCCATAATTGCACGTCATTAGTTGTGAGCCTTTGTGTCTTTCTCTGTCAGTCTCCATGTCTCTCAATCAGCCCCCATTTCTCTCTCCCCATCTTGGTTTCTCTATCCCCCCTGTACCCTGCCTTTCATTATGATCCACTGGTATGATCATTTAGCTCCCGAATTGATTAGGGGCCCACTCCGTGCCAGGACCCATGCTAGGTGCTGGGGCTCAGGGTGAACAAGACAGGATAGAGTCCAGGGCCGCCTAGAGGAAGCACCAAGTGTGCCCACATATCCCGGCCACCAGCTCTGTCTCTGGGGCCAGATACCAGCAGGTCGGGAAGGACTGCAGGAGGAACCTGGGCCCAACCTGGGCAGAGGAACGGGCCCCAGGCCTTCTACATTGAGCTCACTGAGCACAAGGAGACTCTCCCATCCCACCCCTGTCTCCAGACGCAGGAAGGCAAGCCAAGGCCAAGGTCAGACAGCGTGAGCATGGAGCATACAAGCCCCACAGCTGGGTGGCTTCTCAGCTCTGACCTCTCTGTGCCCTCGCTCTGCTCATCTGTGCAATGGGTGTAATGAAAATACCCCCGAAGCTGGGTTGCCCTGGGGATTGGCAGAGACGGCGTAGGGAACGCCGTGCTGCGCTTAGCCTCTAGTGAGCATTCCGTAAGTGGAGCGGTGATCTCGTACCCACATCTGCCTTCACAAAGCGTCTTCCCGTCTCCTCTGCTCATCGGCACCTGCTTTCCTGTCTAGCATCCCACAGGGACACCTGTGCGCTTGTCACTGCGGTCGCAGAAGTCCTGAAGGGCACACAGTGGCTGAGCCAGGATTCAAACCCAGCTCTCCCACCTTCTGCAGGCTCCCCTGGTCCCTGCCCCAGGCTGGCCGCCCTCAGGGACCCGGGGGTCCACGCGGGCAGGGGGTTGAGAGAGGCAGCCTGCTGATCAGGGATCCGCTGTGCGGGCTGGGCTCACAATACAAAGCACTGGTCACTGTAGTGGCCCCAGCGAGGTCACCATGCCCAGGGCCTGCTGAGCCAGCGCCCTTACTGTGCCACTGACCACTGGACCCAGTGTCTGCCAGGCACTAAAGTGGGGGGTCAGGGCCCAGTCCCCCATAGCACTCACCTGTCCTCCCGCAGGAAGTAGCAGGTCCCCAGCCAGCTAAGAGGGAACCCCACCCTGCTGCTGAGCCCCAAAGGTGAGGAGAAGAGGGGAGTCAGAGAAAGGGGGAGGCAGAGAGAGCAGCTGTGGAAGAGAGACGGGTAATTAAAGACAGGGGCAGACAGAGGGAGGGAGGAGAAGAGAGAGAGAAGAAAGGACAGTAATAAAGAACAGCTTGAAGGGAGGAGCAGAGAGATACAAAGAGGCACTCTCGGGGGCGGGGGCAGGGTGGGTGGGGTGGGGATGAACAGGAACATCTCTCTAGGAAGGAGGGGGTCCAGCTCCCAGCCCAGGCCATGCTGAGTCACAGAAGAACACAGGAGGGTAAGCCAGAGCCTGCGGGCCACAGATGGGGCCCAGATGTCTGGCCTGCCCACCGTGCACTGTGCACCCCACAGTCACAGCAGTTACTGCAGGGGAGGCAGATGCCGGTGGGGGTCTGCGATCTGTGAGACCACAGGGTCTCAATCGGTGCCCTCGAGTCCCTGGAAATTGTCTCTAACATGAAAGGCGGACAAGGCATTCATGCCCCCAAAGCAACAAGGAACCACTAAACTGACCAGAGCCCTCTCCACCCAACGCCTACACAGCCACAGTCCTCATTTTAGAACCCCGACATGCACTAAAGACGTCCTCCCGGGTCCTCCTTCAGGCCTCAGCCCCAGGCTGGAATCTGCACCCACACACTCCCTCCCAGAGAATGCCCGAGGCGGCACTTTGAGACAAGAACTTGGGTTCACTCATTCCACGAGGATCTCGTAGGTGCCCGGGGCTAAGCCGTGTGCTGGGGACGGAAGGGTTCGTAAATCCAAGTAAACCACAGAGCAGTTCAGAACCCAGTTGCTCGGTCCATCTGCTTGAGCGGAAATTGGGAGTCTTACCATTTAGTGGCTGTGTGGACTTGGGCGGGTCACCTCCCCTCTCTGGGCCTCAGATGGCTGAGTGGGTAAGCCAGCACTTATGACCAATGGCCGTCAGGGTGAGGAACAGATAGAGCTCATTACGGACCGGGAGCAGAACCTGGCATGCCGACAGCTCTCCCCCAAGGGCCTCCGTGATCAGTCTGGTCAGGCAAAACCAGAAAGTGTGAAAAGGGGTGTGGAAAACTACAGGGCACAAAGGAAGGACAGGGCAGGGGAACAGGGGCATAAGGGAGGGTGTGGCGGGTAGAGGGACAGGCCTGGTCAAAGGCTGGCTCCAAACCTTCCAGTCTTACCCTTTAGAAGGAAAAAAAATAGGAAATGAGTTGAAAGGACAAGAACAAAGCAGGTTGAGGAGGTGTGAGAGTGAGGAAGCTGCTTGGGGGTGCCCTCCCCGAATTAACCGAGGCCAAAGGTATTTTTACAGACGTTTTTCAGGTGGGAACCATGTCTTGGGCTGGGAAGGCCCGGACCACAGCTGCAGTGAACCTAGGGCAGGACAGCAAGGGGAAGTGGGGAAGGAAGCCCCGCCCCGGCCCCAGCATCTGTGCCCAAACCCACTGCCAAGGTAGGGGACCCGCCTCCTGGGAGCTACAGGGTAAAAACCAGGGCGCCAGCTGGCTGGGCTCCACCCAGCACCTGCTCCTCCCTCTCCCCTCCCCCTGCCACTCTCAGACCTGCACCGAAAGCAGGCTGGCCTCAGGGCCTCCTGAAAACCCCTGGGCTGCACAGGCATCCTGTCCCCTGGCGTCGGGTCGGGTTGGGTTTCAACCTCAGGTGCACAGCACTGGGTCATGTTACCACCCTTGGTTCAAGACAAGGTGTCCTGCCCATGCATGGCCGGCTTTTGTCCTGTAGTCACTTACTGAATTGTTCATTTTTATTTAAATTTTAATATGCAGGGAACCTGAGATGGCTCAGCAGGTTGAGCGCTTGCTTTGTAGCCCTGGGAACCGAGGATCAAATCCCCACCCCGGCCTGTGCAGATCCATATGCTGAACTGGGGTGGGCTTCCCATGTAGAAAGCCCCCAGTTTGGTTCTCACCCCCTGGTTCGACTGCAGGCTCAAGGGAGCGTGCCTCCCATGCGGGAGGCCCCCAGCCCAGTTCCTGCCCTGCGCAGCCCCCGCCCACCTGTGTGGAACGAAACCATGTCGAAAACTGATGACGTACAACTATGGAGATTAATCTGGGCTCTCCCCCTTCTCTCTGTCTCTTTCTGTCTCATTCTCTGTCTGTCAGAAACAATAAAATAGATATTTAAATTTTAATATGCACCTATATTAAAAGGCAGGACTTGGTAGAAATCCTCTAGCTCTAAACTGTCCCCTATGAGCCCACAGCCTCCCCCAAACTCAAGGCCGTCCAGAGCCGCTCCGGTGCTTTCTAGTGGATCTGGGTGCCTCACTTCTTTGAAGTCTGTGTGTAGTTGATGCGTTCTGAACTTACTGACATGTGCTGATGTCATCGTTCTGGGTTTCTCCCTCTTCCCTCCTGGCATCCCTGATCGTTGTTCACAGCATGGTTACTGTGGGCTGCTCGTTTCGGCAGCTGGATGATACCTCAGGCTGTGACCATCACTCCTGCGGGCCCCCTGGACGTGGCCGGGATGTTCTTATCCATGCTTCCGGGGCTCACACGTGCAGGGGTTTCTCCTGGGTGGACAAGTGCACAAATAGAAGTGCTAAGTCAAGGGTGTGTAAAGCTCCTCTTACAGCTGGGGAAACTGAGGCGCAGAGGAAAAATAGATACTTGCCTTTGTTTGAGGGAATGGCAAGGTTTTCCCATCTTGGGACAAGTGGAACATAAAACAAGGCTTTTAATATGAGGGGAGGGAGCTAGCCCATGTTCACACAGGGCCCCCTCATTTGGACCCCACCAAATCACGATGGGTGGACTGGCGAGTGTTTCTCTTTGGCAGGTGCTGGGGCTAGAGCCAGAGACGCAGAAATGGATCAACCCCTGTAGGAGCCGTTGGTCTTTGGAGGGGCTGGGGAAAGGGAAAGTGGGGTGCATAGAGAGAGACCCAGAAGCACCGCAGTGTGACTATGTAGTGTGTTCCTTGTACCGCCGATGAGGGGAGCACAGTGGCGAGTGTTCAGCCAAGCCCACCCGGGGAGAGGGCATCAGGGAAGGCTTCCTGGAGGAGGGGTGCCATCGGAGCCTAGAAAAGGGCAGAGAACGTGAGCTCTGAGATGGAGATGTGTGGTGGAGAGGGCGTTCCAGGCAGAAGGAACAGCACAGGTAAAGGCTGGAAGGCAAGGCCTTCGGTTCCTAACAATGGTGCGAACATGATGCTCAGAAACGGAGGGGAAGTTGTGTCCCAGCCCGTGGCTCGTGGCACGCTGTCATGTGCTGTGTGCATGACCTGCTTGTGTGCACAGAGGGACTCAATGACTTCGTGACCTGGAGCCTTTGCAGTTTGGAGGCCCTCCTCCCCCCTCACTCTGCCCCCCCACCCTTGGGCATGGGGGCTTCTCTCCTCCAGCTGGTGGTCTTCAAGCAGGAGAGAGTCCAGGGCGGTCGGCTGGAATTCTCTGCGGAGTGCTTGAACCTGGGAGACTGTGGCTTCGACCAAGTGCGCAGCCCCATCGTTACCTCCGGACCGTGAGTGTCGGGTGGGGAAGGAACAGTCCTACAGACAGAATAAAATGACAATAAGACAGCAGCAGCTGCCGTTGACTGGGCGCCTGCTCTGGGCCTGCCCCATGCTCGCAAAGACATGTGCGATCTGGATCGTCCTCATCTCAAACCTAGGAGGGAAAAGAGGGAGCTGTGGTTCTCCTGCCCGTTTTACAGATGAGGAAACTGAGGCTCAGAGATTTGATCAGCATGAAGTCCCTCTGACAGTGAGGCGAGATTCTGGGCTCCACAGAAATGCTGCTTCCACTATAGAAGGAACCCCCCTCCCACCCTGAGGGTAGGTGGAGACCAGAGAGCCAAGTGTCCCAGAGCTGTCCCCTCTCCTGGCATCAGGCAGACCTAAGAGCAATAATAGGCATCTGTGGAGCACACCGCAGGTGCCAGGCACCCTGAGGGATTTACCTAGATGACTGTCCAGTATTGTATGAACACTTTGCCCACTTTGACACATGGGGAAACGAAGGCTCAGAGGGGTTAAGTCCCTTGGGCAAAGGCTCCTAGTGGTAAGTGGCAGACCCTGGGTCAAAGCAGGTTGATCCTTTTCATCTACAATGCTGTTATCAGCTGCTCCACAGCCTGACCCTGACTCTCTGGGCTTCTGTGGCCCTTTTGCTTCTTATCTCTCCTGCCTGAAAGCCCCCAAGGGATATGGTCAGCCCATATGCCCAACATCTGGGGGGTCTTTGCAGTACAAAGAGCAGAGATGGGCTTTGAGCTCAGACAGGCCTGGGTTCAAGTCCCAGCTCCCCCAGACTTAGCTCAGTCTCCAAGCCTCAGTTTTCGCATCTCTGAAATGGGGAGAGTAACGGTCCCGACTACCCTCCGCTGAATTATTCTGAGCTCAGAAGGAGCTAATGCACCATGGGCCAGGCTTTGTGGGGCCCAGATATGGCAGGTGACAGTGTACTACTAGCCCTCCCCTTTGCCCTGTGAGTTTAGCCAAGTCATTCTGGCAGTGTAGGTGGTGGTGGGAGAATGGGGCGGGGGGGGGGGGGGGGGGGGGGGGGGGGGGGGGGGGGGGGGGGGGGGGGGGGGGGGGGGGGGGGGAGGGGGGAAGGGGCGTGTCTACCTCCTGCATCCACCCCATCCCCCACCGTGGGTAACACAGCCTCGGCCCCCCTCTTCCCACCCCAGTCCCAAAGCCCAGCTGGGAATAGAAGCTGCCGGATGTGGCCAGATTGGGTTTTTAGGCTTTTTTTTTTTTTTTCCATGCCAGTGACTCAAACCCAAAGTATTTCTCCTCAAACAAAATTGCAGCTGGTCTTTGATGTGTGTCCTGAGCCGATGGCCCAGGACCCCGGGTCCATGTCAGGAACAGCAGGGATGTGAGGGAAGTGGGACGGAAACAGGGATAGAGAGGATGAGGGGGCGGGGGAGGGCAGGGCAGGACAGGCGCGTGCCTGCCGGAAACGCAGATTTCAGCCTGACACCTGACACCATCTCATGACCTTAGGCAGGTGACCTACCTCCTCTGAACCTCAGTTTCCATATCTGTAAATTAAGATCCCTGCCCTACCTCTCTCCTCACTCATAAGGTTCAAATGAGTCACAGGCGATGAGGAAAGACGCTGAGAGAATATTTAAAGCGCCTCGCTTCTGTAGCAGGTCCTCATCGGGCAATATGAAGAAAACGAGGCGGGTGGCAAGACCACCTCAGTGTCCGTCTTCCCATAAGTTCCGATCCGCAGCGACGCCCCTCCTGCTTCAGTCATAAAATATATTATTCATTGTGCTTTCTCTGCACTGGACGTGTTCCGTGCATTCCTTTTTTAGAGCCTCATAACATCCTGACAAGGTAGATGCAGTCATTTCCTCTTTTACTGAGACTTAACAAGCCTAAGTGACTTGCCCAAAATGCACAGAGAATAAGTGATGAGCTGGGATTAGAGCTTAGGCCTGTTTTCAGAGTCTGGGCTCAACTCCTATATGGCATCTTCCAAGAATCCCTTTCCTATCCATCCATCCACCTATCGACCCATTTATTCTCCATCCATTTATCCATCCATTCACCCACCAATCCACCTATCCATCATTATACTCAACCATATGTCCAGCTATCTACCTATCTACCCCCTCTACTCATCCACCTGTCCATCCATTCAACCATCACCTCACCCATCCATCCTCCTGTCCATCCATCCATCCATCCACCCATCCATCCATCCACCCATCCATCCATCCATCCTTTTCCCATCTAGTCCAGACCAGGTGGGGTGGCGGCAGACTCAGTACTGTTCTGGGAGGGTAAGTCTTCATCTTCAACTCCTCCATTCCAGTGCGGGTTGTCCCATCCCTCAGACATGACCTCAGCCTTCTGGGACACATTCCGTTTCAGTCCATGGTGGTAGCTCCCTGCTCAACTTCCCCTATCAATTTCTAGATAGAAGAAGGTCCCCGCAGCCTCCAGGGAGGTGATACTAATGTCACTGTCCTCTCTTGTCACAGCGAGCTCCAGAAAACACATAGAGCAAAGTCTAGTGGTCCCTTAGCCTCAGCCTTCTCATCTATGAAATGGGATCATCCAGAATCTGTGGTCCCTCTAACACAAGCTCACTTCCTATCCTTAACCTGGCTGCAATGACAAAGCCAGACAAAGCCTCCTTTTGATTTTTTTATTTTTATTTTTA
>PVKE010000446.1:52957-145857 GCA_004027555.1 Craseonycteris thonglongyai
TTCAGTGCATATTTATTTCTATTTTACTTTTGACAGATAGAGAGAGAGACAGAGACAGAGACAGTTAGAGAACCGAACTGTGGGAACTCCCCAGTTCAGCATGTGGGTCCTGCCTGGGCCGGAGCCGGGATTCGATCCTCGGTCCTCGTGGCCTCAAAGCGAGCGCTCAACCCGCTGAGCCGTCCCGGCTTTCCCCAAAGCCTCCTTTTGAGTTCAAGTTTATAATTGGTCTTTGAGAGGACTGAACACCTCCATATGCAGGTTTGCACGTAATCCACATCAGTATCTGAGAGGTAGATATTATTATCATTTCCCTCCTCCTGCCAACATACCCAGGACTGAGTGTCTCCTACATGTAGGCTGCTCTTTACCAAACGTGTTACTCAGTAGCCTGGGTCGGTTTTCCCTTAGCCCTCTCCCTCCAGGACTATTTTTATTTAATACAGTTCACTTAAAATGGCCATTTTTAACAGAAATAAATAGGTCTTAGGAGAACCTTCCTATCATGTCTACAGAGGGAAAGCTGGTACCACTTGCTACAAGTAAAAGAGAGCCGTGACAAATTAATACAGTGAGCGCAGAGCAGTGCAGTTGTCCTGTCGCTTGCTCAAGGCTCTGCCCTGGTGGCCTGGTCGGCCTTTATTTCAAAAGCAGAGATTAGTAGGTGTTAAAGATATAGTAAAAGGGGAAGCTGGGATGGCGCAGCGGGTTAAGTGCTCGCTTTGCAGCCCTGGAGACCGAGGATTGAATCCCGGCCCCGGCCCATGCAGACCCACATGCTGAGCTGGGGAGTGCCCCCAGTTCAGTTCTTGCCGGGACCTATGCGGGAGGCTCCTGGCCCAGTTCCTGCCCTGCACAGCCCTGTGCCCACCTGTGGAGTGAAACTATATGGAAAACTAATGTCAACTATGGAGACTGCTCTGGGCCCTCCCCCTTCTCTCTGTCTCTCTGTCAAAAAACAATAAAAATAAATCTTTAAAAAAAAAAAAAAAAGATATTGTAACAGTCCTGGGCTGTGCCCCTCATGAGTATAGCTCACTTGCTGCTATGTTTCTTGCCTTAAAATAAATTGTTTTCCTAAAAAATAAAATAAAATAAAACAAAACAATATATATATAAGCATCCAATAGAGACTCTCTTTTAATCAAGTTTAAAAGAAAATGTCTTCTTATGTGTTATTTCACCCCGCATCCTCCTAAAACTTAAATCACGGTGAGTCCTACATCTGGGGCTTTGCTCACATAAGGCACACATTGTCTTGTGGTCTCACCAACTCCAACAATATAGGCATATCAGATGTGGAAACCGCGGCTCCGAGAGGTGAAGCCACTTGCCTACGGTCACAGAGCCAGTAAGGGGCATAGACTACAATCAAACCCACTGGCCTTGGGGCTGCCTTCCAAGGGGAGGGGGTGGGCTTCTGCTAACAGTTTCTCTCCTTTCTGCCTTTGCCCCTCAGTCCTTCCCACCCGGCCCATCCCTCTCCTGTCCAGCTGGGTCGCCTTTGAGCTGTCCAACTTCCGCGGGGAGATGTTCATCCTGGAGAAGGGGGAGGACCTGCGCTGGTCCAGCAGCTACCGCAGTGACCGGCTCCTGTCCTCCCGGCCCGTCAGGATGGTGAGCAGCTCCTGGGCAGGGCCTGGGGATGAATGGGGAGGGCAGCAGCCAGTCTGAGGAAATGGGGGTGAACAAGAAAATGGGGGTGAGCGAGGGGAAGGCGGGACTGGTGGATAGGAGGCGTGGTGACCTCTGAGTTGTTCAAAGACAGTGGCTCTCGTGCTCAGTGATTCATAAGGCATCCCTGACACACTCACTCAGCCCTGTCAGGAGTCCTGGGAGAATGAGAAACACAGAATCCATTTCCAGTAGACTCCATTAACCGGAGCTCACGCAACCGGCACTTCTTGCCAGTGGTTGCATGAGGGTGCTGGTTGCTTGAGTTCCGGTTAACGGAGAGTCTAGTTCCATTTATCCGACATCTACCAATCCCCACGGGTGCCAGTTCGTGGAGAGTCTACTCTGTTTCCTTCCTTGCTACTATCAAGAGTGGACTCAACTTCCCAGTTTTTAGAGCTAGAAGCTTCTGCGTCTTTCCTGGTTCTCTTTGCGGAATGTTTCTAATTCCTGGCTGCACATTAGACCCTCCTGGGGAACTTTGACAATCCCAGGGCCACCCTAAGCATCCAACGTGCAGGTTGAAGCTTGTGCGGTGGCTGAGCAGAGGGGTGTTGTGGAAAAGCACCTTGAACTTGAGGATAAGAAAATATACTGCGTTAGCCCCATTATAATACTATTTGACGAAGTTACATAGTAGAACTTAAAGAAGACTCGAGCCACGATAGGTGGAGTTATCCCCAAGGAAGTCACAGTTTCCCCAGAAGTGTGTTGATGATGACTCATAAACCAGCCACATCTTCATTCACAAGTGTGTTTCCCATGGTAACCACTTTTTGCCTTCCTGGGTGGGAATTTTCCTGAAGATGTTTCATGGCTGTCCATGTGAGGCTACCAGCTGTTTGGGTACCAGCAGACTTATCTTAATGGATTATCCAACCAGGTCATCCCCAGTGCTTTCTTAGGATTTGAGGCTGAATTGTCAGCCTTTAGAATGGACCCTTTGTAAGAATTCATAGTCCTTAAATGTCAATCTACATAAGGGAGCTTGTTTTTTTTATTTTGTTTTTGTTTGTTTTTTGGATTGTTTTTAAGATTTATTTTATTATTTGAGAGAAGGTGTGTGAGAGAGAGAGAAGTGGGGAGGGTCCAGAGCAGTCTCCATGGTTGTACATCATTGGTTGTGGCATAGTTTCATTCTATACAGATGGATGTGGGGTCCTGCAGGGTGGGATCTGAACTGGGGGCCTCCTGCATGGGAAGTGGGAACCTTCACTGCCATCCCGGTGGTTACCAGTTGCACCACAGTTCAGCATATGGGTTTGCACGGGCCAGGGCCAGGATTCCGTCCCTGGATCTCATGGTCGCAAGGCAAGCACTCAACCTGTTGCGCTATCCCGGCATCCATTGGAGCTCGTTTGCAGACCTATCAGCCAGCAATTTCCAGTAGCTTCTAGAAACATTGCTGTCCAATACAGTCAGCAGTAGCCATCTGTAGCTTTGAACAGTTGGATTTTGGCTAGTCTGATTGGACATATGCTAGAACATACACACCAGGTTTTGAATACATAGTAAAAAGAGCAAAATACGAATGTAAACTATCATTATAGTGTCATATTGGTTACATATTGAAATGATCACATTCTCTCCCTCCCTGCTCCTTCCCAGCCCTCTCTCCTGGGAAGATAGAGGGGTCTCTAACCTGACCTTCCACTTACAGCCACGCCTTCATGGGTCCATCTGTTTCTGCCAGGCTCTGTTGTAGACTCTGGGTGCGCAGCTCTGCACGGGACAGGCAAGGTCCCTGACCTCGTGGGAGGCAGCCATTCACCTAATCATGACATCCATCTAGTATAACAAACCACGGTATGCGCTCTGTGAGGACTGAATGAGCAGTGTGCTAGGAGAGCGGGGGAGGGGAGCAGTCAGGGGGTGGTCAGAGGGGCAGCTCCTCCTGACAGATGACAGCTGAGTCAGCCATGTGCAGAGGGGAGGGTAAGCATTCCCAAGAACAGTGGGTGCAAAGCTCCCAAAGTTACAATGGACGGAAGGACCAGGTATGAGCAAGGAACTAAAAATGTTGCCAGTTTGGCTGTGGCAGAGGGAGAGGCCTGTCGATTGGCGGGGGGGGATGGGGGGTGGTGGGTGGGAGGGGGTGTGAAATGCTTCCCTGAGAGGTTCGGCTCCTCACTGGCTGCGTGGCATTGATCAAGAACCCACCTCTCTGAGCCTCTGCATCCCTGGCCCACAGGAATAAGAATCAGGACTAAAGAATTGCTGGAGTCCTGGGTGTATGGCAGGTGCTCAGTGCTCCACCCATTCAATCTCAGGACGAGTTCATGAAGTGGAGGTTCAGAACCCCTTGTCAGCAGGGCCCTGCCAGGCTGAACAGTGGCGATCCCGGGAGAGGCTGGGGGGAGCTGAGCACACTCATCTGTCCACAGCAGGCCCTCAGTTACTTCTCTGCCCTGTTCATCCCTCCCACGCCTGACCAGCCACCCCTGCAGGACTCACAGGCGCCCAGGATCCGCCTGTGTGAAGGGGCCGGCTTCCAGGGCAACACCATGGAGATCCAGGAGGAAGACGTGCCCAGTCTCCGGGCGCACGGCTTCTGTGACCACGTGCGCAGTGTGCGTGTCTCCAGTGGAACATAAGCGTCCTCCCGCCAGGCTCTCGGCCTGCGTGTCAGGCACAGGCCGACGCGGAGGCTGCCCCCTTACAGGACAGGACATCAGACAGACGCAGGAGAAAGGCCAGGGCCCCTCCCAAATGCCCGCAGCGCTGGCACCTCGGGTCCACCGGCAGTCATGCTCTGACACGCTCCCTCTCAGCGTACTCAGCCCTGGCGACCAGTTCCAACGAGCTGGAGGATGGAGCACGAGGGGCTTCTAAGCCCCTGCTGGGATTGAAGGGATCAGTAAGGGGGGAAGAGGTGACGCGAATAGATGAGTCTAGAGGTGTCCAGGGGAAGAGAACGTTCAGGGAAACCCATAGCCTCCGTGGAAAGGAGCAGAATGACTTTTAAGAGACGGGACTGGGTGGTGAAAGGGCCTGCCCCTGTCACCGATGTGCTGTGGCACCCCCCTGGGGAGCTACATGCCTGTCTCTGTCTCTCAGTGTCGCCATCTACCCCATGGGCTCACCAGACTCCTCGACCAAAAAAGGGCCCTTTCTGCTCTGAGCCCTCAGGAATTGAAACGTTCGGAGAAGGGCCCCTTGCCCCCGTGTCGTGAGAACACAGGGGAGGGCTGAAGCGCAAAGGAGATCCCCGGATCCAGCCCCCACCTCCAGTCACGCCAGACACCCGGCTCGCCCCAGCAACTGTCAGGCTGCTTCTACGTCAGACTCCGGGAGTTCCTGTGAGGCGAACAGGGCCCTGGCCTTGTTCTGTACCTCTCTTCTGCCCTGCAACCCGCACCCCGCATGCCAGCCATCAGGAATGGATTGTGCCTTGCAGGGGAGCCAGGCGCTGTGCTGGGCACCCTGAGGAGGCGGGGGACCAAGGCTCCGTGCCTTACTCTAGGGCCTCACCCAGCCTCGCAGGGTGACCCGAGCCTACCTGTGGGTGCCGTCCAACAGTGCGGAGTGAGAGACGGTCCACCCAGGTCAGCGGGGGGAGTGGGGGTTCTGGGACCTGCGTCCGCGTGCTAGAGCTCCGGGCAGGTCACAGGCATTTAGGCCAGACTTAGAATGGTGACCACCCCCACATGCTAGAGGAGAAAGACGGAGAACTGGCTGGGCCGGCTGGCCACCTCCATGCTGTCCCTCTTGCTCCCCCCCCCCACCCAGCTGGGTCGGCTATCAGGACCCCGGCTACCACGGGCACCAGTACCTCCTGGAACCTGGGAACTTCGGGCACTGGAACGAGTGGGGGGCCTTCCAGCCGCAGATGGAGGCTGTGCGCAGCCTGCGTGACCGGCAGCGGCACCGTGACGGCTGCTTCCCGGTGCTGCCCGCCCAGCCCCTCAAGTGAGCCCGCGCCCTCTCTTCTCCCGCCCCCCACCCCTGCCTGAGGCTCAGCTTCTCCATCTCTCTCAGGCACATAGAAGTTCCTATCTCCTGGGTCTGTGAGCAGAATGGGCCTAGAGGTGGCTCGCCATGCTGTTCTGTGACTTCCTCAGTCTTAACTGTAATAACAACAGGGAGCACCGCAGAGTTCTTCACACACATTCTCTTAGGATCCTCTTGGGCGACTTTAGGAGCCAGTGCTCTCATGATGCCCATTTAACACAGGAGGAAACTGAGGCTCAGAAAGGGAAAGTGACTTGTGGAAAGTCACAGAGCTAGAGAGCCGGCCATTTAACCCAGAACACCTGGCTCCGCATCCACACTCTGAAACAAATCTATGTTCTCAAACTCCACTCCTCCGCACACCGCTCCACGATGTTTGTGCCCTCTGGGCTCACCACCTGTTTTGTTATTTACTTAATACTTTTATTTAAATAGACTTAGTATTCTGTGCTCCAACGCATTGATTTGTAAACAAGACTTTGTGACGCTCTGTGAAGTGGAAGAGCAGCTTCACGTGCCATAGAGAGAAAGCAATCTTAGAAATAAATACACTTTAAAGAAGGCCAAGTATAGAATTCTCAGCAGCCGTCTGCTGCCTGCAGAAGATGCTAAACTTGCAAACTGCTCTTTGACAAAATGGGTGATTAGCAAGTGTCAGAGGTATGAGACAGGCTTGGCCCAAAGTGAGGTTTGCTTGTTTTGTTTTGTTTTCTCCCTGATTGAATCAAAGAAGATTGAAAAGAGCATTGTTTTCTTGTATTCAATTCAGTGTTATTTAATGCTGGGTCCAAGTTCCGCTTGGAATCCTCTCTCCCGCTACAAATGGTACGTGCCCGTCTTTTTAGAGAACTGCACCAGGCAATATTGACTTCCATGCCACCAGTTAGCATTGATTGATGTTCTTAACCTTTTGTCCACGCAGGAAGCCTGGCAGGGGCGTTGCCATGGTTCTCTTCTTGGAGGGGGGGTATTTGAAGGAGGCCTTGAAGGACAGAGCAGGAGCTGGCTAGGTGGAGAGGGGAGAGGGAGGACATTCCAGTCAGAGCACACAGCAAGGGCCCTGCTTCTGACAAAAGATGCTTTTGGGGGATTCCGGGATAGCTCAGCAGGTTGAGAGCTTGCCTGGCAACTGTGAGGCCCGGGAATCAAATCCTGGCCCCGGCCTGTGCAAACTCTTATGCTGAACTGGTAACTGCTGGGATGGCAGCGAAGAGTCTCACCTCCTGTGTGGGAGGCCCCCAGTTTGTTTCCCTTCCTGCGCAGCCCCACACCCACCTGTGTGGAATGAAACTATGTCACAACTAATGATGTACAGCTGTGGAGACTGCTCTGGGCCCTCCCCTTCTCTCTCTCTCTCTCATCTCTCATAATAAAATAAATCTTTAAAAACAAAAGATACGTTTTCATCAAGACGTTTCACGGCCACCTGCCAGAAATGCCTGGCACAAGTCTGCGGTGGGAACGTGGCACCCTCGGGCTGTGCTCACCCCGCGTAACTGCACTGGGCAGGCGGGGGGCGCTGCGGGCACAGGCAGTGGTTGAGAGCTCGCGGTGGGCTCGAGAGATTCTTGACGGGGGAGCGGGCGAGGGGATGCTGAGTGTGCACGAGATGAAGTTGGAAAGAAAGGTGGGGCCTCATGACACCCACTCTGTGGTTGTCCTGAGCTTCCAAGTTGAGGCACCACCAGACATAGAAGGGCTTACTCTATGAGCACGTACCCTTCCCCTTCTTTCCACCAAAGCTCTCCCGACCTGCCCCCTACAACTTGCCCGGCATCTCGTGTTTGAAGAAAGGTTGTCCTGTCTTGGCCTAGAAGACGGGATTCCTGGGCAGGAACCAGGAGATATGGGTGTTAGCCCTGCTCTACTGTTAGAAGCTGCAGTGTTGGGCAAATCGCTTCTCTCCCCATGGGACGCGTTCTTCCTGTCTGTGACATGACAACTCCAATGTCCTTCCAGCCCCATGACTCTGATGCTGGGATTCTATGGTCCCCAAATTCCATGGTCCTCCAAGGTTCTGTAATTGACCTCTAAGCTGCCACAATTCTCGGATTCCAAAGTCAGGCCGCCGAGCTGCCCATTCCCGGACTAGTTAGTCCCTGAGGTCCTTGAATGCAGCGCTTAAATTCTACGCAGTGGAGTTAAGCCTTACAGTCATATGAGCTACACAAACCTCACTTTCCTATTTCCTCAGTGTTCAGACCTCACTGACGGCCAGATGCACCATGATTTTATGATCCAACAACAGATCCTATAAAAGGAAAACGTCACCAAACTTCATTGGTTAAGATAGTGCTAAAACTTCTTTTCCTAGTCTAGATCTCCTGGATGCCTTTCATCTCCAAGTTGTCCATATCCTTGATTTTTCTCACAGGTGTTATATGAAAAACATGTGCATACTAGCCTTGCTGAAACATGAGCTATATGCACTCGGCAACAGAAACAGGCCAAAAGAAAATAACAAAGTAATTATTTTATATTTCATGTATTGTTTGATCACTATGTTTAACTTCAGCTCACGAATTTATGAATATACAAAACATATAATGAGAAACAGAGAACAGATTAAAATTACAAGCAAAAGTAAATAACAAAGATAAAAAGGAACAAGGAAAAGAAAATAACCTCAACAGGCCAGGAGTAAGGGTGACATCAGTGATAAACCTGTCATTTCCTCTGTGGGTCCTAGTTCCAACATGCCTATCGAAATGGGAGCATCTCACCACCTGGCACAGAATTTCACAGCTTTAAGAGAAGTCACATTTTTTTTCTGCCTTGAAACTGAAACTTCCAGTTTCGACTTCAGCAGGTGCTCAGTGGAAGAAAGAATAATGGGCACGATGCTGGCGGTGACTGGGGATCTGGACTTGACCAAGTGGCCATGCTGCTCACAGCCTTCTCTGGGGCCCTTCAACACTGCTTTTGACTTTGCATGAGTTTTGCCCTAACCACGGGCTTCAGAACGCAATGCCTGGGCAAGCTGGGATGTTTCGTTGCTAGCTCCCAGCCCATCAGCCTTTGAGTCACAGGCCTTTGGGAAGACAAAGCACCTTGGTTATGGAACATCATCTTACCCATGGCAACAGGAAGCAATCCCCAATTTTTTGGATATTGAGGCATGGACACAGAGTCAGCAGAGTGTGTGGGAGAGGCGGGGTGGGTGCGGGAGGGCCACCCAGAGGCGTGGTTCCTTTTGTGACAGCCCATGGACACACAGCAGTCCAGTTTTGGGGAAGGGGCGTGGTGCCAGGGTGCCCTGAGGAAGGTCCAGAGAGGTGAGCATCTCTTTAGAGCCACATGGCCATGACAGCCAGTCGCATGGGTCAGATACCCAAAATCAGATGCTTGTGAAACCTGGTACCCAGCTAGGCATGGGAACCCCATACCCTTCCAGCAGGAGAAGGGGGCCTGCCCCTTTCTCTACCTTGGCCACCTGCTTCTACCACTGCGCTCAGTTTGCGTCTACTAGCTGTTGCCCTGGGTCAAGTCAAATTACCCGAGGGAGACTCTGTCTCCTCATCTGTGAAATGAAAGTAATGCTAATAAACGCTTAGCGGGTTGTAGGGAGAGGTAAATGATCAGCTTGGATATAATACTTATAAGGTGCTGAGAATATAGCAGGCCACCTGATCATCAGCCTCATCTTCTTAAATATATATTTTATTTATTTATTTATTTTTGACAGAGGAGAGAGAGAGACAGAGAGACAGAGACAGAGAGAGAACTGAACTAGGGGAGCTCCCAGTTCAGCATATGGTTCCGTATGGGCCGGGGCCGGGATTCGATCCTCGGTCCCCGGCGCTGCAAAGTGAGCGCCTAACCCACTGAGCCATCCCGGCTTCCCCAGCCTCATCTTCTTAAGTCAGGGATGGAAAGAGGTTTAGAATGAATGTGTTTTAGACCACATTTGTTCTTCCTGCTTTGGACAAATACTGACTAAGGGCCTCTCTAGTGCCAGGATTGTCTAGATGCTAGGGACACAGGTTGGGGGAGAAGATAGGACGCCCTGCCTGGAGGAGCCGACGGGAATGCGCTCTTTGGGACTTCAATGTCACATCAATCCCCAGGCTGCATGGTCCAGTGCCCATGCCAGCAGCATGCCATGGGGGGGCGAGGAGGCTTCCTCAAGGAGATGGCAGCTAGCTTCAGACCTGAAGGGGTTTGCTGAGCTGGGAGACTGAAAAGACCCAACTAGAAACTAGACGATCATCCTGGCTCCCTTCTTTTAGCCCAGCAAAGATCCGCCAGTTCTGTCTTCCAAACATCTCCGGAACTCCCGCTCCCTCCAAGCCCTCAGCCCCTCCCTGGGTGAGCCGACTTCCCCTGGAGTATCTCGACAGCCTCCAAACCAGTGTCCGGGTCTCTCTTCCTCCCTGCAGCAGCCAGAAGGATCGCTGCAGGGAGCCAAGCTAGCCAGTCCTTCCCCTGCTGAGCACCTTCTGCGTCTGTCCATGGCTGCAAGAGGAAGTCCTCCACCCCCACAGCCCATGGAGCCGGCAGCATGCAGCCCCGCAAATCCCTCTGACCCCCTCTGACCCCTTCACCCCACTCCATGCGAGGCCCTGTGACGAGGGACCCTTTGCATCTGTGGGTCCCAGGGACTGGCATACTCTCTTCTACGAACCTCGCCCGTGTTCAGGCCTCCATGTAAATACCCCGGCCCTTCTTTCTGTTTGGACCAGGTTAATCCCCCCTGTCTCCCACTCCCCGATGTTGGTTGGAGGACCCAGCTTCCCCCACTTGGACACAGGGTACCTAGTCTTCCTGTTACCTGCTGACTCCCAGCACCCAGCACAGGAAATGCTCTATCTAGAATGTTATTCAGACTTCTTCCCTTCATCTCCATTTCTCCACCCACAAAGGGACAGTATAAAACACCCAGCAGGGTTACTATGCAGTTAGTCATGCAAAGCCTCTAACACATGCACAATAAACACTATGTAGCATTGTCCTCTTGATTCCAGAACAGTAACAGCCAGGTCCCTGGAGGCAGCGGATTTCATTTGATCAGTTCCAACACTTTCTGCATGGCAGGCACTATTTATGGGATGCATGCATGAATGAATGCATGAGCTATGAAAGACCACGTGGCTGGCCATGGACAAATTATTTAGTAATGGTATGCCTTGGTTCCCTTATCTGTAAGATGGGGATGATACCAGACCTACCACATAGCTACTAAAGTTTTAAATGTGTAAATATAAAGTGTTCAGAGCAATGTCTGGCACTTGGCAGGTGATTTTACATACACACACATTCTGACCCTTGAACAACGCAGGGATTAGGGTGCTGACCCCCTGCACAGTCTAATACCTGCGTATGACTCCCCCAAACTTAACTGTTAATAGCCCACTGTGAGCCAGAAGCCTTGCCAATACCATGAATAGTTGATTAACACATATTTTGTATGTTATATGGATTTTTTACGATAAAGTAAGCTAGAGAAAAGAAAATGTTACTAAGAAAATCATAAGGAAGAAAAAATATATTGACAGTATTGTACATATTTACTGAAAAAATCCATATGTAAGTAGACCTGCACAGTTCAAACCTGTGTTGTTCTAAGGTCAACTGCAAAATATTTGCTGTTATGGTTGTAACTATTAGAAATATTTATTTTAAACAGGTACCATAGGCATACAGTAAAAATTAAAAATTCAAACAGAATGAAGAACAGAAGTTCTCAGTGAAAAGTAAGCCCGCATCCCTCCCTCCTCTTCCTTCAGGTAGTCAATGCATATGCATTAATGCATGCATAGATCCACTATTTGCCCAGTTTATAGAAGGAGAAGCAGAGGCAGAGGTTAAATATTTTAGACCGAGCGGACATCTACCAGTGCGCTTTATTTTTATTCACGTATGTTAGGGTTTCTCAACCGCAGCAAAATCGACATTTTGGGTTGCAAGGTTCTTTGTCGGGGGCGGGATGAGTGGCCGGTGCTGTACATGGGAGGATGTTTAGCGGGCATCCAGGCCTGTGCTCACGCCATGCCAGTAGACAGCCCTGACCAACTGTGACATTTTTGTCTTCAGACATTTCCAAATGTCCCTGGGGGTAAGAGAGGGACAGGGCAAAATCGCCCCCTCCTTGAGAACTGCAGATATGTGGATATATATAGAATCTTCCCTCCCTCTTGTTTCTTTGTTCTATACAGAGTAGCATACCCCTAAATGCACCCTGCGCAGGGTCTCGTCTACAGCTTTCTTCTTACGCCACTTCTTGGCCATCATTCGAAGCCACTGCTCTTACACAGAGCTGACCCGGAGGAAAGGTGGGGACCTGCTGGTCCTGGGAGTAAACCAGCAGCCAGACCAGGGCATCCGGGCCGGGGTCAGTCGCCTGGGCTGAAGGCCAGCAGGAGGGGGTGAGGAGCAGCGGTGGGCGGGGCCGCGTCCCGGGCACGCCCCCGCGCTACGTCACGGCGCCGCGGCGCCGCCCCCCGCGCGGGTGCTTCCCTCACCCCCGGCCGGGGCGGCTGGCCAGCTAGGAGTCGCTGGCTGCCTGCGCGGGGCTTCCTCGCCGCGCCTCCGCAGGGTAGGTACCCGTGGGGCGGCTCGGGGGGCCTGGGCTGCAGCCGCCGGCAGAGGGCTGCCTGCCGATCGGCCTCGGGCCCCGGGGATCCCTCGGCCCTCGCGGTTTCCTCCCGGGCCCGGCGTGGCTGCCTGGGCTCCGGGAGCAGGAAGGGAGGCGGCGCGGGCGAGCAGTTTGAGATCCGCACTCGCTCGGCGCTGCGAGCGCTTCCGCCGGGCGCGGCGGGGACCCGGCCCCCTTCCCGCGCTTCCCGCTTCGGACCCTGCGCCCGGGAGGCGCTCGGTGTCTGTGTGTGTGTGGCGGAGGGCGGGGGCCGGAGGGAGCGCGACGTGTCACCGCCATCCGAGTCCCCCATCCCCTCCCGGCGCGTGGGGACCCCCAGGCGGGCGCCGGGACGCGCGGGGGGCAGCTGGAAGTTAACTTGCAGCCGCGGTGGAGTTGCGAGGCGTATTAAAAGCGCTCGCAGTAGGCGGCTGAAATCGCGAGCTGGGAAGGGGGGTGCCGAGAGCATAGGGTAGGGGAAGCCCTCGTAAACTTGGGGGTCACCGGGATGACGGGGGCGAAATTTGGCCAGAGGATCCCACCGCTTGGCAACCTCCCCATGTCAGTGTGAGCTGGACGAAGGTGCCTCGTCAAGCTGGGACAGGAGTGGCAGCAAGGGGAAGGGGGCAGCAGTGGTCACGGAGGCTGGGCACGCCTGACCTGGCAGTCTTTCTTATGGGCGATAGAAGTCGAGGTCTGGCTTACCCACTCAGAGGCCCGTGGGCTCAGGAGGAAGGGTGAGAACCATCGGATTCAGTGCAGTCCTCAGAAGGCGCTGTCCCTATCACCTTGCCCCTCCCCCTTTTACAGATGGGGAAACTGAGGCTCAGAGAGGTCACGTGCCCATGGTTCCAGGTCCCGCCGTGCAGTGAGGATGTGGCAGGGCTGAAAGGCGCCCTCAGACCTCCTGACTTGAGTAGTGTCGGAATGGTGGGGATGGGGCTGGCCAACACTTCACCCTCCAGTGGCCTTAGCACCTCCTCCTGGAAGCCTTTGCACTCCCCAGGCATTGTTGGGTGCTTCCTGTTTTGAACCCCACAGAGGTAGCTGGCCCTTTACCTCAGCAACCTCCTCGCAGGTCTGTCTCCCACCCTGGGCTGTGGACACCTCTTGCGGACCCCACCTCATACATATCCTTTCATTCCAGCTGGGTTGCCCGGTGGTTAGGCCAGGCTTCTAGATTTGGACAGAGTAAGGTGTGTGACTCTGGTTTAGTAGCTAGCCTTCCTCACCCAGCCTCAGTTTCCATGACTGTAACATTGGATTTGTTGTGTCATTTATGAACCATTTTACCCTCTTTGAACTCCCAATTCTACCATTACTTACTTAGTATGATGTTTACATCACCTTATTTTTTAAAAACTTGTTTTATAGCAGCTTTACTGAGATATAATTCATATGCTGTACAGTTTACCCTTTTAATGTATTTGATTCAGTGGTTTTAGGGATAGTCACAGAGTTGTGCAACCATCTAATTCTAGAACATGTTCAACTCGTTCTAGAACATATTCATGTCATTCTAGAACATTTTCATCACTCAAAGCCCTAGACCCATCCTCAGTCACGCCTCGATCTGTCCTTCCCCCGCCCTGGCAACCACTAATCTACTTTCTGTCTCTATGGATTTGCCTTTGCTGGACATTTCATGTAAATGGAATCGTGCGCTTTTGTAACTGGCACTTTTCTCTCAGAATAATGTTTCTAAGGTTCATTCACTTGGTAGCATCATCCACCCTCCCTTTTAGCATTTCATTACTTTTTTGTAGCTGAATAATATTCCATTGCGTGGTTAAAACACATTTTATCATTTATCAGTTGATGGACATTTGGGTTATTGCCACTTTGGGGCCATTATGAACGATGCTTCAAGTCTTGTACAAGTCTTCGTAGGGACATATGTTTTCGTTTCTCTAGAGTATATCCCTGGGAGTGGAACTGCTGGGTCACGTGGTAATACTATGTTTAACCTTTTGAGGAACCGCCTGACTGTTTTCTACAGCAGCTGCACCATCAGACATTCCCACCAACATCATCTGAGGGTTCTGGTAATCTTATATAAGCTTCGTCTTTCCTTAAGCAGTTGCAATCTTTGAAATCACTGGCTTTGATGCGTTAGTTATAAAGTATGTCCTAATGTGCATTCAATTAAGTGCCTCATTAGGAGAAGCAGGAGTGTCCTGCGGGTCACCCATACCATCTCTGGCACCATCAGCGAGGGGAACAGATCAAAGCCTGTGGAGCACTTAGCCTGAGGTATGAGCGTACTTTTATTCCTCCTGTAACAGTGACAAATGCCGGCTGAGGGAATTCTACTGGCCCTGGTCGATACAAGGGGAGGCCGTGAGGAACCCAGGGGCTCCCAGCACCCACCCCAGGGCCTGGCACAGGACCTGGTAGTGCCCATTAGGAACCTGGTGGGCAGAATGCAGGAGAGGTGGAAACTGCTTAGACCTTCACACCCAGGCCACTGGCGGTGGGGATGGGTGGGGGGTGGTGTCCCCTTGATCGCTAAGGATCCAAAGAGGCTAGAGAAACTGCAACCCTAAGGGAAGGCCTGTCCCTTGGCCCCAAAAGGGAGTCTGGTCCTGCCCATGCTCCAGCCTGGCGCCCCATCTTCACTCTGCAGGTGACCTCCCCCGATGACCACGTGCGTGGCCTCAGTGAACCACTTGAGACCAGGCCTTCTGGTGGCTGTGTCCAGCCTCTCCTGCTTTTATTCGCTTGTGCATACTTTCCCTTCCTTGCCCTTTTAAAACCCCAAATTCCTGGCAGGCTGGGGAAATGGAAATGGGGTGGAGGAGGCTAGGCAGGGGACTGTCCCTCTCTGGGCCTCAGTGTGCCCTACTGCGCCATGGGCGTGGACTGAGCCAGCACTGGAATGCAGTAGCATCTTGAGATGGGTACGGTTGTCCTAGCACAGTCTCGATGTGACTATGGATTGATTTGTAGCAAGAGTGTCGGGTCACATGTAGCTGGTACCAGGGATTTGAAGCCCTGGGTATGGCCTGGTGGCCGGGCTTGGCCGTGTGACATTGTGGAAGCTCGTCTGTGTAGCCGTAGCTCCTCGCCTCCCCACTTGTCACCTCTTCATACTGCCTGCGAGTCCCTTTGCTCTCTGCAACACATCTGCCCTTTCTGGGGCTGCTTCAGAGAAGGTTCCGGAATGCCCACCCCCTCCCATACCTCTTCTCAGGTGTCCGCCGCCCTGGGCTATGGCCTGAGGAAGATTCGAGGGAATGATTCATTTAGAGCAGTCCCAGAGCTGGGCCAAGCCCCAGGAATTGTAGGGAAGGACTTTGGAGGGCAGCGCCCATGTACTCTGGGGACCGGCTGAGGCTGTCACCTGGAGCTGTCACTTGGGGAGGAGCTTCTTGTTAGCCTGTGTGCTCAGATGCTGGGCACCAAACGGAGGGCGGCTGGCCCTTTCCCAGACGAATTCTTGCATCAGCCAGACTTTTGACCCAGGCTGCTTTGGCCGTGAGACGGGCCGGTGGCCAGAAAGCGGGCTCCGCGGTTGGGTGCTTGAGGGCTTGGGTCTGTGTGTGAGAATCCCACTGCTCCACGTGGGGGCCGTGTGTATGCAGAATAAGGCACAAATAGAACCTACCTGCTGTTGTGATTAGACCCGAGGGGGTGGGGATAAAGTACGTACCCTGCCACCAGGCAAAATGTGGGGCCTTTGGGTCAGACATGCTCTTTGGACTCTTGAGTGTGTCCCTTTGCAAACCATTTGTCAAAGGGTATGTACTTGAACTCATTTAATTTTCCCAACAGCCCTGTGAGATAATGAAGCTGAGGCACAGAGTGGTGAAGTAATTTGCACAAGGTCACCCAGCTGGGATGTGGGAGAGATAGGATTTGAATCCAGAGTCTGTACTCTTAAATACCATTTTACCCCATGTCAGTACCCTCTTTTAATGCCCAGCACACAGAACACACTCAGAAAATGTCAGTTATTATCGTATTATGATGGCATTATTATATAGTACATTGTTATGTATTACTAATAAATGTCCACCCATGTCCCATTGTCCACGCTAGGCTGACTTAAGTGGGACAGAAAACAATGGGACTGTCCCGTTTCAAACAGTACATCTGGTCGGCCTACTGACACCTTGAATTTAACCCCATGAGACTAGGCTGCACTGTTTGAAACGGGACAGTCCCATTGTCTTCTGTCCCATTTAAAACAGGCCGTCTGGTGAGCCTACTACACACTCCTTTCTGGGTGGACAGAACAAGCAGGCTCTTGGCTCATGAGCTCTCGATACCCACCTCCCCCGCTACTCCCTTCTGCATCCCACAATCTCATGAGCAGTTGCAAGAGCTTGGAGACAGCTGAGTCCCAGCTCTGCCTGCAAATCACTGTGTGACACGGGGCTTGGTCACCTCTGTGACACCCAAGTTTCCCTGCCTGTGAAATGAGTGTGTTGGGCGGTAACATCAGCTGCCAATCAAGGTCTTTGACCCACAGGATGTTTTTTGTTTAATTCCCGTGGTGTTTTATTTTAAATCGAGCCAACAGACAAATATTTTTAGAGAATAATTCCAATTTCTCACTTCTTCTGGAAACTCGGGAGCTTAGGCCAAACTGGAGTGGCCTGAAGCTACCCCTTCGATGGCCTGGGCTCTCCTGGTCACCGCAGTCCCTTCCACTTCGCATCGTCACACGTGTGCCCTGCCTGGCCTCAGGGGCCCTCTGGCCTGGCCTCTGACGCCACCACAGCCCTGCCTGGGTATCACTTGAATGAATGTTTCCTAGTTTAAAGAACACGTTTTTGTGTTAAGCACCCATGTCCTGCCATCTGCATTTCCAGGACGTCAGAGGCTGGCTGAGGTCTCCTTGTGCCCTTTCTGCCACTAAAAACCCTCAAGGCTCTTAATGCACCGGGAGCTTGTCCCCATTTCACACTCCCTGGATGAGGAGCCAGTCTCTGGGCCCCACGGTCCCTCCTTCACTGCTTCAGGCCCCCCAACTAACCCATAGTGAGGGGCTGTTTGGGGCCAGCCGCGGTCCCTCTGCTGTATTAGTGAGTGTGTGCGTGTCCCAGCACAGATTGTACACTTTTCTCTGCCCTCACACGGTACCGGGGAGGCATTTGTTACTGACCACCGCATTCCCGGAAACTGAGGCTCAGAGACAGTCAGCTCATTTTCCTGAGGTCCCGTAGGCCAGGTGGACAGCACCAGGATTCAAAGCCAGGCCTTCCCAACTCCGGAGGCTGCCCACAGGAATGACCCACTCATTCTGTCACTGCACAGACATCCACTGAGTGACGCCCTCTACTTGCATCTGTGGTCACTGCGTGTCCCTAGCACCTGGCACTGGGCCTGCCTGAGTCATATGAGGCGTTCAGTATCTACTTGATGAATAGGGACGAATGGCAGGTTCTCGGCTTGACGCCGGGGGTCAGGATTTACAAGGCTGCTGGGTTCCAGTTTTCCTGGAGTTTACCTTCTGGTGGAGGTATTAGATGAGAAAACGAGTAAACCATTTCTCTTCTGCTGAGCTAGAAGTTGGGTACAACACCTCTCAAATTTAATGCTTACACAAATCCCCTGGGGACCATCTTCAAGTGCAGATTCTGATTCAGCAGGTTTGGGGCAGGCCCTGTGACACCATTTCTAAGCAGCTCCCATGGGATTCTAGAGCTGCTCGGCGAAAGATGATACTTGGAGAGTCAGGACAAAGATCAGAGATTAGTAAACTGCATGGGCCAGATTCGGCCCACTGCTTGTTTTTATAAATAAAGTTTTATTGGAACACAGCCATGCTCCTTTATTTACATTTTGTCTATGGCTGCTTCCGTCCACACCGGCAGAGTTGAGGCGTTCTGACAGGCCGTGTGGGCCACAGAACTGAACACATTTATTATTGGGCCCTTTACAGAAAGTCTGGCAACCCCGATACAATCATTTCATGGGTCCCTTCAAGTGATAACATGTGGTGGTTTGGTAAGTTTAAGGTGGTAATAAAATGACTGCAGTTATTATTTGAGTGCCTCCTGGGTACTTGGCTCAACTCTATGATAGGTAACACAGTTGTCTCCATTTTACAGGTGAAGAAACTGAGGCTCACAGGGGCTGGGGCATGGGTGAGGCTCCTGGGAGCCAAGTCATGTCATTCTTGCTTTACAGGAGCGTCTGCCTGGAACTTTCCCATAGAGCACAGTTTGTTTTGATGCCTGTCCCAGGGCATCAGGTGCCTTCATTTCTTTAAGCGTCTGTTCCCCCAAAGACTCAGTGACACCCGTGCAGCCTGGGCTGGAGGGTGAACGCCTCGCTGAGTTCTGAGAGGATGTGGGGAAAGTCCTGTCTATTCCAGAGAGGTCACATGGGTGCTCAGCACTTTGGGGACACTGGAAGCTGGAAGCAGGCAGGCAGTGAGAGAAGGCTTCCTGGAGGAGGGGGTACAACTGTATTAGGAGGAGTTAGCTGGGTAGGGGAGGACAGGAAAGGTTTTCTAGGTGGAGGGAACCACAGGTGCAAAAGTTTGGAGATGGGAGATGTTGTGGCCCCATAGGTTTGGTAGAGTTCGTGGTATAGAGACGTTAGTAGGTTTGTGTGTTGGGGGTGACTGGTGGGGGGTTAGCAGTGGAGGTCAGCAGCGGGAGCCAGGTCACCACACGGAAGCATCAAGTGCCAGGCCAGAGAACCTGGATTTCACCCTAGAGAATAAAGTGTTCCTCCCAGGCCCCTACTCCGCCCTGCGATGACTTCCTAAAGAAAGCCTCCCATTGGTGCTAACTTAACACTTATCTCCAGACTCTGGTCTGTTAACAAAGACAGACCCTTGCTGGGTCCCCCTGGGCCCCTTGGGCAGTTGGCAGCCTCCAGCTAGGAGGCCAAGGATTGCTTCCTTTGCATTTATTTTTGCAGTTACTTTTCAATTAGGGCATCTTTTGCATTTAAGCCAATGGGGTCTGTTTTTCTTTGAAAATATGTTTTCCCAATGTTGAATCCATTTAACAGAAATAGTAAATAAGTGAGAGTAAAGGGAGTTCTGGATGTGGCCAGCATCAGGAGTGTGGTCTTCAGCAGGTGGGAGCTTGGGGAGCCCCATGATAGGAGCTGGAGGGCGGAGAGGGGGCCCGGCCAGCAGTGAGCCTGGAGCAGTGAGCCTGGTCTTTATGTTCTCCTTCCCTGAGACTTCAGGAGCCATGGCTGAGGGACAGGACGACTCTGCTGGCTGTGTGGTGCTGGGAGCCCCTGCAGAGCTGAGGCTCCTGTTCCAGGCTGTGCCTGCCCTGTGCATCTGTCTCGGTCTCGCTTTTTTGTCTTTCCTTAGCTCCTTCCCATCCTTCTGTCCCCTCTTTATGTCTGCTTCCCTGACAGCTTCCCCCGGTTGCTGTTGCGTTATCTGTCTCTTCCCCGTCTTTCTCTTGCTCTGTCTATCTCTGTCTGGCCAGCTGTCTGTCTTCACCTCTGTCTGTGTGCCTCCCTTCTTCCTCCCCTCCCCCCTGCGAGACTTCCCCTTCCCCACCCCGAACAGGCCAGCAAACAGCTCTGCCTTTCTCTTACTAGAAGCCCTGTCCCACTTCCTTTGGCTGTGAGTGACATCCTCCCTCGGGACCCTGGCACCCCTGGAGGTGTGGGAGATGGTGGTATGCCACTTCCCAAGGAAGAGGCATGCCCAGGGAGGTCAGGAGCCTGACCCCCCACAACTGCCCACTAGACCCTTGCCCCACCCTTCCAGCCCTGGGGCTGTGGGAGGGAGAGGGAGAGGAAGAGGAAGCCCAGCAGCCAGAGGCCAAGCTGCTGCTCTTGGTTTCATATGGTTTGGGGAGCTCAGCTGGCTCTGTCCCTTGGGGTTGGCTGCTTGCTCCCTGCCCTTGCCTCCTCCCTCCCCACCCCACCCCTACTGCCCCAGCCACCGTGTTTGCTGCTCTGCTGGAGCAGCCAGCAGGTCAGCAGTACATGCGTATCTGTCTGCTAGGACTTTGAGGGGAGAATGGCAGATTCAGCCCCTTCCTCTCAAACTGTCTGCATGATCCTGCCACTCACCTCGACTCCCTAGGCCTCCGTTTCCCCGGGGGCCTAGGGAGTCGAGGTGACTTGCAGGATCATGCAGACAATTCTGAAATACAGAATGGAGTATGGGTCCCCCCTCCCCTGCAAACTGGATGCGGTGCAGGGAGAGAGTAGCTGAGGGGTGCTCTCATGGGCCCCCTGTGGATGTCATGGGAAAACCCACTGCTGAGGCTGACTTGCCCTCACCCACCTGCAGGGGGACTCAGGACAAGCCCTTCCTCCTCTGAGGGCCTGGGGGTCTCTGTGGACCCTCCTAGCAATGCTGTGTGTCCTGGGGGGTTGTGGCGGCCCCCGCCTTGGGAGCCTCAGTCCTCTGGCTGTATGGTGCCTGCTCTGTGTTGGATCCCAAGGAGACTGTTTATATCACTGAGCCTCCTGCGAATTAGCTGCGAAGACCCAGGAGGAGGAGACTGGGGGGAGGGGGCTCTTTCTCACAGCACTCAAGCTGAGGTCTGGCCCCTGCCCTCTTCTCCTGCCCCCACCCCCGCCCCCAAGAGCGTGCATAGGAGTGTAGCACTGCTGAGCAGCAGTGTCCCCCGGTGGCTTGTTCAGCCCGATCCCCTTCTTCAGCAGGTATGAAAGGGGCCCGAGAACTTGCATTTCTAACAGGTTCGCAGTTGGTGATTCTGGAAACCCACTTTGAGAACCCCTGTTGTAGAGGCTAAGCCCCCTCTAAAACCAGACAGTGCAGGTTCAAGACCCTGCTCCACCACATACCTGCTGCGAGCTCTCAGCCAAGAACTTCAGCTCTCTGTGCCTCAGCTTCCTCATCTATAAAATGGGATCATAGCACCGTTCTCACGGAGTCGTGAGGATTACACGTGCTAATATAGGTGAAGTGCATCAACCAGTGCCTGAGCACAGAGTAAGTTCATCACCATTATTGTTATTTTTATTAGCATTATTCTTAACCACTCCCCCCCCCCCAAGACTTCTGTTTCCATTGAATCCTTTTCTCTTCCTCTTGCTCCCAGTACTTTCTGTTCCTGTCATTTCACACCCCAGAGCCTCTCTGCTCAAGCGCCTCCTTCGGCTGCACCTGTGAAAGCGCTGCCGGTCCTTTCAGACTCAGCGTCCATTCCTCAGATGCCAAACGCCCTCTGCCCGCCTGTCCCAGCTGGAATCCACAGCCCCTGCCTCTTAACTTACGAGTCCCCCGACCGAGCTCTTCATTCTGCCAATTGTCCGGCTACTTATCCCGTGACTGGGCCCTCAGTCTCCGTGCTCACCCCACAAGCTCCTCCCCGTCTCACTTCCTGGGCCTTTGCTCTCACAAAGAAGCCCCCTGGGCATGATGCCCCAATGTATGGCCTTGATGTGTTGCAAGGAGGCCAGGCCCACAGGCTGCAGAGTAGAGGTCAGTTCAGCTGGAGTTATCAGGGAATTGGGATTAGTTAGTGGGGGAGGGAGCATCCAAAAGCCCCAGGTTCAAATCTTGTGTTTACCATTTAGGGCTCTGCGGGTGTTTGGTATTATACTTTCTTAATCATTTGTGCCCTTTGCAGCTTCATTTTCAATGATGCTCCCATCACTTACATTGGTGTGTTTTTGTGAGAATTCAATGGAGTTTCATTTATGTAGCAGATATTGAGCACCTACTGTGTGCCGGACGGTATGCTGAGCACCAGGATCCAGCTCTGAGCAAGACAGAGCCCCTGCCTGTGGGGAGCTGCCATTTTTAGGGGACCAGGTGGACACTAAGGGAGATGTGTGAGGTTCTCCAGAGAACCAGAATCAATAGATATATGCAAGAGGAGATTTGTGATAGGAATTGGCTCCCCAGATTATGGAGTCCGGGGAGCCCCACGCTCTGCCATCTGCAGGCTGGGGACCCAGGAGAGCAGGTGGTGGGTATATTTCAGTTCAGTTTCAGAGGCCTGAGAACCGGGAGCACCAGTGTAGACATACATCTCAGCTCAAGCAAGCAGAGGGCCAGCTGCCCCTCCTCCGCCTTGTTGCTCTATTTGGGGTCTCAAGCACTTAGATGGTGCCCCTGCCCTGACATTAGTGAGGGTGATCTTTACTCAGTCTGCCAACTCAAGTGTTAATCCTTCCCAGAGACACTCTCACAGGTACCCAGCCCAGTTGGGCTGACACTACTCACCATCACAGAAGCACATCCACGACAGTGCCCCTGGTGCAGGGGGGTGTGCTAGGAAGGAGACAGGCCATGGCAAGTGTTCTGTGCAGTCTCGCACATGCGAGGCCCTCTGCCACTGGTCACTGTGATTATTATTATTATTACCATAATTAGTAGAGAGAGGAGGCAAAAAATGTAGGGAGGTGCCATAGGAAGAAGGGATTGTGTCAGTAACAGTACAGGGGCGGGAAGGCATTCAATGTCAGTCATGATAATCCCAGCCAGTGCTTAGTGATGTCCTGGTGTCCGGAAAGCCCTTGAACTTCTTTTTCTGAGCCTCTGTTTTGTCTTCTGAAAAATGGGCGAACAACATACTCTAGTCAGGTTCATCTTGTCCACAAGCACCAGTGTGGCTTGAAGCCCCACAAGAGTGCGTGGGAAAGAATGACTCCCTGCTGGGGGGGGTCAGCTGGTGGGTGGCAAGTTCTAGTGGGGCTGAGGTTGTGGCCAGAAGTGGGGGGCACAGGCAGATCCCCAGTTCTGGAGGGGGAGGACACCCTGGTGTGTGCTTTTTCATTGAAAGGAGGGGATACTCACTGTCACCTTTTCCTAGCTCTGCTCTCGGGGACCGTCTCCACTTCGTACTAGGGACAGAGAGCCCGGACAAAGGCAGTAACAAGGGCTCCGGGGACTGTGTCTGTCTCCAGCCAGTCATTTCCCAAATATCTGAATACCTAGGATTTGCCAGTTTTTTGAGCAAAAAGGTGCATCTTTATCTTTTTGTGTCTGACGTCTTTGAAACCACAGAATGACCCAGGAGGCAGGGGGAAAGACGTGGCCTTTTGAGTCAGACACACTGGAATTGGAGGCCAGCTGGCTTGTGCAGGAGCTGTGAGACCTTGTGCAGCCACTTCCCCTCTCGGGGCCTCAGGTTTGTCACATGTACCACAGGGCGCATCACAGTGATGCCTCTTGGGTGGCTGTGATGATTATAGATAAGATATGCGGCTCCTGAGGCAGAGGTGCTCAAGTGATTCATAGCACCAAGGATGGTATTGTTCGCCCATCTTACAGAGAAGGAAACTGAGGTCTGGAGAAAGGGCTCTTGCATAGCATTTTGCTCCCTGACCCTGTTCTGGTGATGTCTAGGCCAGTGTGCGGATGGAAATACTTCCTGGCAAGGCCCCAGGCCTCCTCAGAGCCCCGAGCCATTGTGCCCTAGGAGAAGACCCTCCTCTCACTCTCAACTAGGCCCCTCCTTCCTCAGGGGTTTCTCCCTTGGATCTTTTTGAGTGTTCTTGTTCTGAGCAGCTGTTGAAGCCTTTGAAATTCGTCCTGTCCTGTCTGCTGCAGGAGCAGGGGAGCGGGAGGAGGGACTCCCTCCCAGTCGTGGGTTGCATTCTTCGATGCCCTGGGAAACTCCACTTCCAGCTACGCTGCCTCAGAGCCCGGCCTGTGAAGTAGGCTCTTAAAACCCCACCCACATCCCACCCGCAATTCTCACTCCGTGCCAAAAATCAGCAGGAAGCACAAGAGGTCTTTCTTATCTGAGAACTGACAAGTACTTGCTCTGTTCTTGGTCAAGCATTCCCACCTTTTGGCACTCAGCCATTTCAAAGCCTGCACAACAAAGATGTGGAAGGCAGTGCGATGATCATAAAAGCCATAGACTGAAGCCTGGGGAGGGCGAGGGGAAGTTAGCCAGACCTCTCTTAGCAACAAGTATGGGAACAACCCTCTGACCTTTGTGTAAGGATCTTCCAGTCAGCTTCCCAAGTGGAAAACGCAAATCCACACCCCTGGTACAGAAGTGAGAGCTGCTAGCTGGCTCCAGCCGTCACCCTGGGTCTTCACATAAGACTTTGAAAATCAATTTTCCTTCGTTTTATCAAAACTTTTTTTTTTTTTAACCATACCAGGGCCTGGGAGAAGACCATTTGAGTGGCAAGTGTGCGGAAGTCGAGAAGAGCCTGTTATATGTCTATGTCAGCTGTCTGTGAGCAAGAGAACCCTGATTTTGAATAACTGACGGTGGCAAGTGAAGGAATGGATTGGCTCAGGGAAATGGGAGGTCCAAAGGCGGGTTGCCTTCAGGAACACTTGTATCCAGGTGCTCTAGTGTACCAGAACCCCGGCTCTCACGTGGGCTTTCTTCTGTGGCGGCAGCTTCATTCTCAGGCGTGTTCTCCCCAGTAGCAGCGCGAAGCATACCTCCTGTTAACGTAGCCATGTCGACTACAAGAGAGCCATTTTGAGGTGCTAGGCAAACAAGAAACATCATGCGGCTTAGCGGAGTCTGCAGTGACGTGAGGGTAGGTTGCAGTAGGAAATGAGTGATGGGGAGAGACCCACGCAAGGACAGGAAGACCAGGTGGATGTCTGGGGAAAGGGCATCCAGGCAGCAGGACAGCTGGGGTGCAGGCTCTGGAGCAGGACCATGCTCATGGGTGAGGAACAGCAAGGCTGGAAGGGAGCGACGTGGGGCCGCCGCAGGGTGAGGACAGAAACCGCCAAGGGCCGGCTGCCACCTGTAGGGCCTGCAGGCCATTTGGGAACTGGCTTCTCCTGAGTGGAGTAGGAGCCAAGGAGGGTTCAGAGCAGAGGAGGGCTGTGCCCTAATTTCCATCTTCCTGTGATCACTGGCTGCTCTCTGGACATGGACTGAGGAGTCAAGGGCAGAATCAGGGAGGCCAGTTAGGAGTCATGCGGGCAAGAACCCAGGGAGCCTGGGACCCGGCAGTGAGACGTGGGTCACAGAACATGCGAGTGCCCCACTAGGGTGAGTGATGTGTAGTGGGTGCGTTCTGGCTTTGGTGGTGTTTTCAAAAATTGTATTAAAATACACATGTCATACAATTTAACCTCTTAACCATTTTTAAGCGTACAGTTCAGTGGTGTTCAATCTAATATTTTCACATTGTTGTGCTACCATCCCCACATCCAACCCTGTAACTCCACTCGTTTCATCTTGTAAAACTGAAACTCTGTGCTGATTAAACACACCCCCCCAATTCCCCTCCCCACAGGCCCTGGCGACCACCATCCTACTTTCTGTCTCTATGGTTTTGACTATTCTAGGGACCATCACACAGTCTTTGTCCTTTTGTAATTAGCATAATGTCCTCAAGGTTCACCTATGTCATAGCATGTGTCCGAATTCCCTTCCTTTTTAGGCTGAATAATATTCCGTTCTATGGATAGACCACACTTTAGCCGTTCATCCGCTGATGGACATTTGGGTTGCTCCCACATTCTAGCTATTGTGAATAACGCTGCCCTCAACTTAGACGTACAAGTATCTCTTTGAATCCCTGCTTTCAACCCTCTTGGGTAGATACCCAGAGATGGAATTGCTGGATCATGTGAACCCTATTTTAATGTTCTGAGGAACCGCCGTACTGTCTTCCATTCCCAGCAGGAGTGCACAGGGGTTTCAGCTTCCCCCTCTCCATCAACACTGTTCTCTCCTGTTTGATGCCGGGGGCCCTCCTAATGTGTGTGAGGTGGTGTCTCGTTGGGCTTTGATTTGCATTTCCCTAATGATTAGTGATGTTGGGCATCTTTTCGTGTGCTTACTGGCCTCATATATTAGTATCTTCTTTACAGAAATGTCTATTCCAGTCTTTTGCCTATTTTTGTCTTTGGTTGAGTTTTAGGATTTCCCTGTATAGTCTGTATAGTCATCCCATATCAGATACCTTAATATAATTTGCGAATATTTTCTCCCATTCTGTGGGTTGCGTTTTTACTCTGGATAGTATGTTTTGATGTACACCATGTTGTAATTATCATGAAGTCCAATTTGTCTATTCTTTCTTTGGTCACCCGTGCCTTCTGCTTTAGGTGTCATGTCAAGGAAATCATTGCCTGGCTCTGTCTCGAAGGCGCAGGTGACGGGATTTGCCACTGGGTTGCATTGGGACAGGACAGGCAGAGAGGCGTCAAGCCCTATGGCTGCCTTCGAGGTGTTTGGCCTGAGCAGAATGAGCTGCCATCCACCACGTGCACAGTGAGTTGGGGGAGAAAAACCAGGAGATCAGCTTTGGACACATTAAGGTTGAGGAGCCAGCTCCATGCCCAGATGGAGGGGACAAGGAGGCAGTGAGTGCCTGAGGCTGGTGTCGAGGAGAGAGATTTGGGCTGAAGACAACAATGCAGGAATCACAGGCCTGCGGAAGAGGAAAGCCTGGTGGGAGGAAGGAGAGACAGTGACGGAGACAGGTCACAGGGTGTGGAACTCTCGCTGTTGGTACCCAAATGGCCGGGGTTGGCCCAGCTTAAGGAAAAAGCCTGAGAAGTGTCATGTGCCAAGAGGTGGGATGGGGGAGAGAGGAAGACCAGCAGACATCACCTCCTTGGCCTCTCATCAAAAGCCACCTGGGCCTGTCTGCTCATTTATTGAGTGTGGGGTTGGGGGTATGTGTGCCAGGAACTGGGGCGTGGGTGGCACGATCGGAGGCCGCGGCTCAATTCGCCTTTATGTTCCTGGCATCTGGCACCAACGCTGGCCCTGGGAGAGTGTCTGCCAGTGAGTGTTGATTGAATGAATGAATGGGGTCTTGTGTAGCAGACGGGAAAGGTGTGCGGGTGGTAGGACACCCAGCCAGCAACACCATTCCTCAGCGCTGGGCAGACTGGGGTGCTTTGAGACTGTTTGTGTTGCAGTCTGTCATACCTAGAGAAAGTTTGTGCACGCTTCCTAAGTGGGCAGCTCAATGAATTTGCACATGATGAATGTGCACGTGCGATCAGCATTCAGGAGAAAGCACGTCCGCTGCACCCCACACCCCTAAGACGCCTGTATCCCCTCCAGTATAAACACAGCTGGAACTATTCGCTCCCCTCCAAGGGGAACCACCATCCTGAAGTCTCATACTGAAGAGTGATTTGGCCTGTCTTTCTACCTTATAGCCATATAAGCTGCAAAGTACTTTACACACAGAAAAGCGTACTTATACGAGGGCTCTCTAGAAAAGAAATCCAGCCGCAAATGCCTCTATTTGTCATATGTCATGACTGCATACTTTCCAGACAGCCCTCGTACGTTCTCTTTTATCTTGGCTTTCCTTTTGCTCAGCATTAATAGCTGAGATTCACCCACATTATTGTGTAAAATGCTGACCTGTACTCTCGCCTTGGTATATAAGTATACACGTGTTTATTTGTATTGTTCATGCATCCTCTTGTTAGTGAGCAACTGAGCAGTTTCCAGTCAGGGGCTATTGCAAATAGTGCTGCCGGGAACATGGCACAATGTGCCCGTGGGTGAGCAGTTCGATGCTTTTCTGGTGGATAATGTGTACTTTGCAGTGGCATTGCTGGCTTGCAGAGAAGGTGCGTGTTCAGCTTCCATCTCCGTTTGGTCAGAGTTTTCCAAAGTGTCTGTGCCAGCTTACCCTCCCACCAGGAAAGCTTGGACGTTCTGGCTTGTCACATCCTTGCCGATACTTGGCATTATCTTTTATTTTCTTTTTAGCCATTCAGATGCACAGTGTTCCCACATTGTACTTTTCATTTGCATTTACTTCCTTGATGGATGAGGTTGAGCACCTGTTCATATGCTTATTGCCTAGTTAGATAATCTCTTGTATGAAGTATCTCTTCACACTTGCCCATATTTCTATTGAGTTGCATGTCAGTTTCTTTTCTTTTTTTTTTATAGATTTTTAAATTATTTTTGACAGAGAGAGATAGACAGAGATACAGAGACAGAGAGAAGGGGGAGGGCCGAGAGCAGTCTCCATAGTTGCACATCATTGGTTTTTCCACATAGTTTCATTCCACAGGTGGGCGTGGGGCTGCACAGGGCAGGAACTGGGCCAGAGACTTCACCCTGGTAAGAACTGAACTGGGGGCACTCCCCAGTTCAGCACATGGGTCCACATGGGCCAGGGCCGGGATTTGATCCTCGGTCCCCAGGGCTGCAAAGTGAGCGCTTAACCCACTGAGCCATCCCAGCTTCCCCTCAGTTTCTTACTGATTTCGCAGAGCTCTTTATATATTCTGGACACCAATATGTGGTTTGATCTACATGTTGTAAATATCTTTTTTTTTTTTTTTAAGATTTATTTTATTGTTTTGAGAGAAGGTGAGAGAAAAACAGAGAGAGAAAGGGGGAGAGCCCAGAGCAGTCTCCATAGTTGTACATCATTGGTTGTGACATAGTTTCATTCCCCACAAGTGGATGTGGGGCTGTGTGGGGCAGAACCAAACTGGGGGTCTCCTCATGTGAGGGGAGAACCTTCACCACCGTACTGGAGGTTACCAGTTGTGTCGCAGTTCAGCGTGTGGGTCTACACGGGCTGGGACCAGGATTCGATCCCTGGACCTTGCTGTTACAAGGCATGCACTCAACCCCCAGCACCCCCTATAAATATTTTCTTCCATGTGTAACTTCTTTTGATCAATAAGAAGAGGAACCAAGACTTCCTTGATTTAAACACAGGCCCAACCCTTTACCTGTCTGAGCCTCAGTTTCCCTCTCTAAGCCTAGCAGAGTAGTCCAGTGCTTGGTGTATAAATACAGCTGGGACTATTAGCACGTTTGCTGGAACTTTACAACCTGCCATCCCTGTTTCTCAGGTCAGTTCTATAAGTATCTATTCAGCACCTGCTGTATACCAATCTCCGGGCTAAGCATTGAAAATACAGTGATGAACAAAACCTAGTTGCTGCTTTTGGAGGGGTTTGCTTTAGGGGTAGGTGCAGGCAGTCTGTGGGAGCCCAGGGGAAGCACTACCCAGGCTAGGGCATCACGGAAGGCTTCCTGGAGGAGTAGTCTTGGGTAAGCCTCTTCTGTTCAGGTGCAAGCTTCGGTCCTTCTGTGTGTCAGTCACTGGTTCCCAGCCTGGGATGATTGTGGCCCCCAAGGATGTTGGCAATGCCTGGGGAAATGTTTGGTTCTCACAATTTGGGGAGGCGGCGCTATTGGCATCTAGTGGGTAGAAGCCACGGATGCTGCTCAGCACCCTTCAGTACGCAGGGCGGCCCCACCCCAGAGAACTGTCTGGCCTGTGTCGGGTAGTGCTGAGCTTGCGAAACCTCAAGATGGACAGTTATGACGCCACGTGATGTTCCATGTAAAATGAGCAGAGGGGCTGATAATGTCACCCTATCCAGAGGACATCCGAGAAGGAGGAACCTGGAGCTCTTGTCGGGAAGGAATGAGTGCTGGGACACCGAGGAAGGGCACGGACGGAGATGGGAAATGGAGCACGTGCGTGGAGGTTCCCCTCATGTCAATGGCAAGCCTGGGACGGAGGCCTGAGAGGACCATGGGGGCCAGCCAGCGACGGGCTCCATCGGCCTCTGCGTCCACTCGGCCCACACACCACCTGTGGCTGCTGAGCCCTTGAATGTGGTGCATGTGGCTGAGGGACTGAATTTTTATTTTAATATAATTTACAAGTAGATTTCTAAACAAACACTCGACTCCGTTCTTGGAAGACTTTTGGATACCTGCGTGTGGAACTGTTTCGGGGCGTGAGTATACCTTTCCCACTGTGAGTGGTACGAACTGTCAATACAAATCAGGTATGTCTGCTGGAAAGGATCGCCCACATTGAGATGTGCGGAAAGTAGAAGATACACTCGGCTCTCAGAGATTTAGGACTAACGGGGAAAAAAGAAAGGAAAGTGTCCCCATGTTCATTTTATTATGTTTATTTTAATTTTCATATTGCTTCATGACCAACTTTGGGATATTTGGGGTGAAATATTCATTTCCTTTTAATAATTTCAAATAAATTTTTAAATTACAGTTGACAACCATCTATTAGTTTCAGGTATACAACATAGTGATTAGACATTTACATAACTCACAAAGTGATTGTCCTGGTAAGTCTGGTACTCATCTGACACCAGGCATAATTATTACAATATTATTGCCTATATTCCCTGTGCTGTACTGTGTATCCCTGTGACTGTTTTTATAACTGGCAGTTTGTACTTCTCAGTCCCCTCCCCTTTTTCGTCTATCCCCTTAACCGCCCTCCCATCTGGCAATGGTCAAAATGTTCTCTGTATCTATGAGTTTGTCTCTGTTTCGTTTGTTCACTTATTTTGTTTTTGAGATTCCACATGTAAGCGAGATTGTATGGCAGTTGCCTTTCCCTGACTTATTTCATTCAGCTTAATGCCTTCTAGGTCCGTCCACGTTGTCGCAAAGGGCAAGATATCATTATTTTTTATGGCCAAGTAATATTCCATCATAGCTCTGTGCACGTCTTCTTTATCTAGTCGTGTATCAGTGGGCACTTGGGTTGCTTCCATATCTTGGCTATTGTAATGATGCTGCAGTGAACATAGGGGTGCACGTATCTTTTTGCGTTAGTGTTTTGGACTTCTTCAGATAAACGCCCAAAAGTGAAATTGCGTGTCATGCCAGCTCTATTTTTAATCTTTTGAGGAACCTCCATCCTGTTTTCCATGGTGGCTGCACCAATTTGTCATCCCACCAAATAGTGCCCGAGGGTGTCCCCTTTTCTCTACAGCCTCGCCAGCACTCGTTGCTGGTTGAGGAATTGATGGTGGGTGTTCTAACAGGAGTGCGGGGGTATCTTGTGGTTTTATTTCACTTTTTTTCATTTTATGTTTTAAATGTGGCTACTAGAAAATTGAGTTCCACATGAGCACATTGGATGGGTGTCGGATATCACTGTTGGAAACCATGGGGCGGGGCTGGGATGTCATGCCAAGGCTGAAGGCTCGTGGAAGGGGTTGGGCCAGGGTGACATAGTCAGGTGTCTGTGGTAGCTTTACCTTCTGGCCGCAGTGGCAAGAGATGATTCCAGAAGACGAGCAAGTCCAGCTGTAGGGAGACGGTGTAGCCTAGGAGGCCTGAGCTAGCTACAGTCACAGAGAGAAGCCCTGATGCCCAGACAGATAGTGCCCACTGCCAATCCCTGGGCAGGTGACTAGGCTGGACCCGAGGGGAGGAGGAGCCTTTGCGGAGGGCTGGCCAAGCCTTCAGAAGGCCTCCCAGCCACCAGCACAGAGACCTCGGCTGCTACAGGTCCACCTGCTCTGGTAGTCACCACTCCGGACACCTGCCAGCCCCAGCCTGGCCCTCGCCCCCATGCTGGCTGCCACCTGCACCCCACTAAGGTTTGATACCCTACCTCTTTGCCTAGCCCTGCTTGCCACTGCAGCCGTGGGACCTTGAGCAAATGGCTCCCTGTCCCGGGGCTGCCAGCTTTGTGTGACCTTACTCATGTCACACCAGCAGTGTAGGAGAGATCAGAGGTGCTCACGGGGACAGGTCTTCCTGGGCTGGGTCTTTTGGGGGGACAATATGAAGCCCTGAGGGAGGGGTGCATGGTACTTTTCAGTTTGCAGGGTAGTCTCCCATCTCTGAGCTCTGGGTGCTGTCCCCATTTTACTCCTGAGAAAGTTGGGACTCAGAGAGGTGAGGTGGCTTGCCCAGGGCCACACAGCTCGACAGGGGCAGCATTCCCATAAGGAATGCCGGCCTTGTTGGTCCAGGGCTGCCGCTCCCATGGCCATGTCTCAGTGTGCAGTCAAGGGCAGGACACTGCCCCTCTGTCAGCTGGGGTCAGATGGGGAGGTGGCAGTGCTGACCCCAGTTGGTTGTAGGAGGATGCTCAATATAGCAGCCCAGCGCTAGCCCAAGGCAGGGCTCCTGATGGTGGCCCCTAAGTCCTCCAGGGGCTCTCTGCAGTGAGCGGTATGAGCCCACTTTTCAGGGGAGGAAACAGGCTGAGATGTGTAGCTGATGAGAGCAAAGCTGGGGTTCCCAACCAGCACTTGGCTCCGGGGCCCTTTCCCTTCGCTGCACAGCCCCTCCCTCACGCTCACCCCAGAGCGCAGGCATTACCTGTGCTTGACAAGGTAAGCGGGCCCGTCCCCCCTCCGGCTCTCTGTCCTGCAGAACTGGACGTGAAAGGCAGCGCTCAAGGACACCCCCTGCCCCTGGGAACGCTCCCTCCTCAGCTAGGTGAGCCCCTCATCCGCCTGCCTGACTCAGGCCCGGGAAGGGGCCAGAGCTGAGGCAGGGTGCTGGCTGTCTAGATGCCTTGTTCAACCTCAGTCTCCACATCTAGAGTATTTTTCCAACATAAATATTTACCACAGCAGGATCGGGTCACCTACCATCTGATCCCAGCTGTCTCCCAGGGTAATGCATCCTTTTTTTACAGACCTGTCCAGGTCTGTGATGGATGTACCATGAATACGTAATGAGAATCTAATTAGAGATGATGGCAAGTGAATAGCTGGCGTTGGCTGGAATCCTCCTCCTGCGGAGTCCTGCCCTAAGCACTTGACTTAGCAGCCATCCCCGCCACCCCCTGTGGCAAGCAGTCCAGCCCCGCTTTACAGATGAGGAAACTGAGGCTGTTGAAGTTAACGGGCCCAGGTTTCATGTGCCCCCCTCCCCACCTTGACTCCTGAAGCCCTGCATCTCTGAGGCAGGCGAGCTGGGTGCTGGCTGAGGAAGGAAGACCAATGAGGCGAAGCCACTGTGGTCTGCGGTAGCTGGATATGCAACCTTGGCCAAAGAAGGGGTGAATGTTCCCGTGGAAGAGCCCTCCCCCGGGCAGGAGAGGCACCTGCCTGCAGGAATGTGCCAGAGCCCGGCTTCAGGAGCGGGAGGGGGCGCCAAGGCCTCGCCCGTGGGTTCTGGGGGACCTGGGATACAGTGGCTTCGTTCCTTAAGAGTTTCCAGGGTGCCGGGCACTGGGCTATGTGCCGTGGTCACCCTGAGCTGCAGTGCCCTCTCAGCAGCCTGTAAAGTAGACCTCATCTTCAGGTGGGGGCACTGAGGTTAGGAGCCTTGTCCAAGGCCCCCTTCGCAGCTCATGTCTCAGAGAGTTGGGACTGTCCAAGCATCCGGGCCACATGTAGAAGGGACTTTGCGTGCGACAGGGGCTTCTGTAAGCATGTCAGGTGGATTGTCTCATGCCCTCTCTGCAGAAGAGGACACGACCCTGTTTGTACTTTCATAAACGTTAACCATGAACCCCTCTTTCAGGTGAAATTTTACACAGAGTGCTGAGTTAGACGTGGCATCAAAGAAAGTTCTAGTTGTTGAAATGGTGTGTGGGGCAGGGGAGGGAGACAGTTCAGCCTCTCCTTGGAAGCCAGTGGTGGGGAAACTGAGTCCCAGAGAGAGCAGAGCCACATGCTGGTTGCACGGTGCTGTGGCAGTACAGCTGGGATCGGAACCCTCTGTCCCCCTGGACTGGCGTGCTGCTCTCTCCACTCTGCCTTTCCAGGCTGCCGGCCCCTCCCGGTCCTCAGAGGCTACCAAGTTGGTGACTGAACTTGACACACAAGGGATGTGCGGTTTGGATAAAGACAGGACTGAGGTGTGCCCACCGCCTCTCAGGACAGCCAGGGTGAAGGCTAGGGCTTCCCAGAGGTGGGCTTTTGGACTTCCTGGAAGCTGTTCATGTGTGTTGTGCTCCCTGGAACCCATAGGGACCCATAGTGGGGTCTTTGAATGGAGTAGCCTGTCACATGAAAGGACAGATGAAGCCAGCTCTATTTTAGACCCGGTGTTTTAGAGATAGACCTCAGTATGATTCCTGGCCTTGCTCCTGCCAGCTGTGTGGTGGTGGACAAAGTATGTAACTTCCCCGGACCTCTGAGTCCTCATCTGTGAAACGGGACATCCTCATACCTCCCTCCCGGCAGCTGGGAGCATCGGCTGGTGCCGTGCTCACACGCCCCTGGCTCCTGGCCAGCTGAGAGTGAGTGAGTGAGCAATCCCCCGCATCGTTAAGGACTGTCCTTGTCCCCTCTCAGCAGCCCTGTGACGGGAGCTCCTTGTATGCCTCGTTTAACAGGTCAGGAAACCAAGGCCCAGAGGGGTTCTGTGTCTTGCACAGAGCTGCCCACCTGTGTCCTGGGCAGAGTAGGGACTTGAGGGAGGGGTTCAGAGCTTGGGCTCTGGCCTCAGAGAGACCTGGGTGCCAGTTCAGACTCAGCCAGCTACCAGCTGTGTGACCTTGGGCCAAGCACCTGCTCTGAGCCTCAGCTTCTCCTTCTGTCCAGTGGGCTCGAGCCTACCCCCTAGGCTTGTTAGAGGCATGCACGGTTTGTCACTTTCCTTCCGTCTTTACTTGATGGAAGACCAGATTTTGTGTGCTTGCATGTGAGCCTGGTTGTTTTCCCGAGTTGTTCATTTTTCTCTCACCCTGCAAGGCGGGCTGGGAGTCCGGGCCCCTCCGAGATGGAGCCCAGAACCAAAATGCGCGCTGTCTCTGCCGCAGCTTGCTGCATGTGCATGTCCTAGGCTCATCCTCGTTCCTCAGATACTGTCTTTTCGTCACACAGGCCTGGGGCCTGGCAGACCGTGGCAGACAGGACAAACCTAGCTGGCTGCCTGATCTGTAAGCAGTCTTTCCTGGAAGCCACCACACGCATTCCTGCATAGGTTGCCTAGGGCTGCTCTCACGCGACAGGGGCTGCGACAAAGGCTGCATGGAGCACCTGCCACAGAGACCGTTGACCACAGTGCCAGCATCATCGACTTTCTGGGCCGGTACAATAGTATGCCAACCCACGCCGCCAGGCCAGTGTTTCTCAGGTTGTGTGTGCCTTCCAGTCTCCGTCCCTGTGCTGTCCTGACAGTGGCCATGCCATTCAGCCCTGACATTTTTACAGCTTGGCTCCGTGCCAGCCCTGAGGAATGCTGTGGAGTTCCTCGAGATGCTTTCCTCCCGACGTTATGCCCATTTCTCAGGTGAGAACACTGAGGCTCAGAGAGCCGTTCCAGATTGACCCGGGACATCCAGACTCTGAGTGGGGGGACCCAGCATGTGACCCCAGCCTCATCACTTCCCACCCCCAGCTTGTGCCAAACAGTGCTGAACGGGGCCCCCAAGTGCGAGGTGGGGCAGCATGGGGTGATTTAGGTAAAAAATGCAAAGCAGGTCAGGAACACGAGGGCGCAGATCCAGGGGCATGGGCTATGGAGAGAGAGAAAGAGAAAAAGACTCGATTTTCATCTTGGCTCCCTGGCTTACCAGCTGTGTGGCCTTGGGCAGGTGACCTTACCTCTCTGAGCCCCAGTAAATGGAGGGTGAAGAGAGGTAATGGATGGGGGGTGTAAGGACAAAAGCCAGTGATGTGTGCAAAGTCCTGAGCCGAGTCCCTCGCATACACTAATGCTCAGTGCGTCAGAGCTCATGTGAAGGCAGGGCGCCAGCCTGCTTTCTCTGTCCCTCTTGAACCACTCCACACGCTTTTAGCTCGAGCCACAGCCAGAGTCTCAGCATTGTTGTTCTTGTCTTCCTCCTGCCCCGTGGAATCAGCAGACTTTTCTTGTCTGGCTTCCCGCCAGAGTGGAACGGAGGCATCTGATCCCAGGGGCCCTGCCAGGGGGAGCCCTGGTCTCCGCAACTCAGCACAGGAGGGTTGGGGCTCAAGATGATGAGGCCAGTGTGGTGGTGAGGGGAGAGGTGGGGCCCGTGGGGGGGAGGTGGTAGCCATGGCAATGGAATGTTTGGGAGCTGGTTCCCAGGAGCAGGGCTTGCAGGGCTGATGGCGGAGCTCTACACATGGGCACCGCGCTGGGCACCCCTCCATGGCTACTCTGTAAGTGCAGTGACCGGCCCCATAGCTGGTGGCGTGTGCTGCGGCCCACGGCCCCTGTCTTGGTAACCTCTTGATCTGCTGAGCTTGGAGAAATGCTCAGCTAGGAAGTTCAAAGGAGTTTGAACCCAAATCAGTGTGGTCTCATAAGAAGTCACCTCCTTCTAGGACCCCCTGTGGCATATGGGTCCCACTCCCACCATGGGCATTTCCTTCCAAGCATCTATGGCAGGTGTAATGGTTGTCACTCATGCTGATTTCCTTGCTCTCCACTAGAATACCAGCTTCTCGAGGGCAGGGGCTTTTGTCTGCTGCCCCCGATATGTCCCAGCATCTTGATCAGGGCCTGGCACGTAGTAGGCGCTCAGTGAACATTTGTGGACTGAATGAATCTGGGTCTAAGGGGATCTCAAAGATTAGACAGCTCTCCCCCTCCCTCCCCGCCCTTCCAGTGGTCCCTCAGGGCAGCCTGTGGGTCAGGGGTGCGAGCTGTCAGGGCCCCCTCCCATCCCCTCCTGCTGTCCCATTTTATGAGCCGCCATGACCCGGTGCTTAGGACGTTATTTTGGGGACAGCGCCAGATTTGGAAATGGGCTTTTCCTGTTACTGGTTGTGGGGCTTCTGCTAAATACTTCAGCTCTCAGAGCTTTTGTCTCCTTACCTATCAGATGGGGATAAAAATCCCCCTCTTAAAAGTTTATGCTGAGGATGAAATTAGAAAGTGAAAGCCAGCATGTAAATAGCACTCGCTGTGTGCCAGGCGCTGTACTAACATTTTCTGACTGACTGACACCTCCAGGAGGCTAGTTCCTTGTTCACAGTGGCCATGTTCAAGGGCCTTGATCCCACGTGTACACCTCCTAGGAGGCAGTGTTATCATCCCCACTTTACCAACAAGGAAACTGAGGCTCAGAGAGGGTAAGTGACTTGCTGAGGTCACACAGCCAGCAGCTGGTGGAGCTGGGATTTGAGCCCCAGCAGTCTGGCCCCATACTGTGCCTGCCATAAAATTTTTAAAAATACTAGTTGTTTTATTATGATATGGAAGTGTAATATGACCATAAAAGCATGTTTTCAGGAGAAAAATGTTATCACCTATCACCAGAACAGCACCCCGGGTGGCATTTTGAGTCTGTTTCCTTGTGTTTTTTCTTTTTTTTAAACCTGTGGTTTGTGTTGCGTTTGCTGGTTGGTTTGATTGATTTGGCGTTTGCTTTTTGGCAAAGCCATGCTTCCCCGGCACCCACATGACCCTTGTCCTCTGTAAACTGGAGACCAGGGCCCTCGCCCACCCGCTATGGGGCGGTGGGAAGAATGAACAGCGTCGGAAAGCCCTTGGCCTGGTCTTAATCGCACGGCGGTACATAATAAATGCTGATGTGCCTCTGTAAGAAAACGGGGGCTCCTTGATCCCATCCCCAGACCTCTCATTTGTCTTCCATGTCAGCGCTGTGCGGCAGAACTTTGTGCAAAAGGTGGGCCTGTTCTACACCAGGAGTCCGCACACTTACTCTGAAGGTCCAGGGAGTAACTCGTTCAGGATTTGTGCGGCACGAAGGGTTTCTGTTGTTGCTGCGTCTCTCCCTGCCTCCCCCTATTCCCTCTTTCTCTTAAAAACAAATAAATAGGACAGCTACTTTCAGTAGCAGGCCAGACAAAACGCAGGCCCACGGGTAGATGTGGCCCCAGGCCACGCGTTGCCCACCCCAGTCCAGCCCCGCACGGTTCAGTGGCTGCTGGCCACCGTGTGGCCCCTGGGCTTGAAATGTGGAGCTGGATTTCACATTGTCTTTAATTTTACTTTAACTCTAAATGCCTAAGAGTGGCTGGTGCCCCACTTTGGACACTGAAGGCCCTGCTGGCTTTGTTCAGTTTACCCTGCGAGGCGAGCTCTCTAGCGTTTCAAGAACCGCCTGGAGGCAGCTGGGCCTGAGCCATCTCGCCTCTGGAAGAGCTTCAAGTCCCTGGTCCCTAATTGCTCTTATTTGTCCAAGAGGCAGGCCTGCCATCACTGGCCACCCATGCCCCCAGAGTGCCAGGCCTGTGTGTTCTGTGGCTTAGAGGTGCAGCGAGCTGGTTGTGGTGGTGATACCTGGGCACCCTGCAGTATTATCTGGGCTGGTATTCCAAGGGTCGCACAAACTGTGTAGAAGCGAGCATTCGGAATGGGAAGAGAGGACAGAAATGCAGTCACAGCTTCCATCAGCTCCTTTCTATCATGGCACAAATAAAATGACGGCTGAGCTTTTTGAGTACTTGCTGTTATCGTGTTGGAACCTCCCAACAGCCCTTTTTTCCAGAACGGCAACACCCAGGCTGATGATCCATACAGGCAGCGGGCTGTCCCGCTCCACAGCTGCATCCTTAACCACCCCGCCTCTCGGAGTGCGACAGAGGAGGGAAGTGGAGCTCAGACTCAACGTGTGATGCTGTGATTTCCCCTCGTGGGCCTCTGTTGCCCCATCAGTACAATGACCTGGCAGGAACTCAGGGGCCCCCTGAGGCAGCGGTGCCTCAGCTCACATGCCCAGCTCACACCTCTGTGCCCGAGAAGTGAGCCCGTTCATTCCCTGCAGGACCACGTGCGTTCAGACCCCAGCTGTGACATCTGGGGCTGAGATGGTCTCCCCTGCACTGCAGCTTGTCCCCCAGAATACAGCCCCTCCAAATCACTGTTGGGTGCCCTTGGGGGGAGGGGCTGACATCCCCCTCTGCCCATCTGAGGGTGCCCAGCCCCTCTGCATGACACCCACGCATCGCCTCTGCTCTGTAGCGGTCAGCCGGGGGACAGCCTTGTCAAGTGGCCACCAGGGCTGGAGCCGAGGGGAGGGAAGTGCGGCCCCGGGGCTCTAGGGCCCCAGCTCCCCCTGAGGTAGCCTCGGGCACCGGTACCTGCTCCTCCCAGCCTCTGTCATGGCAGCTGGGCTGTGCAGTGTTCTGTCTGAGAAATCTGGTGCTGACAAAGCTGGATCCCAGCGGCAGGGCCTCTGCACCCCCACATCTCTCAGGATGCTGATTCTCCCCGTAACCAGCTAGAGAAAGGCTGAGTCCCAGCGCTGCAGGGCCTCCCAGCGGCCTGACAAGATTCAAGGCCAGAATCTAAACCCTCGGTGTCCCACTTTCCCAGTGCTAGTGCCTTTGCGGTGTTCACTCAGCACTTTACCCAAAGGTTCCCTGAGAAAAGGTTATTAATATCCCTTTTTTATTTTTGGAGTAGGACACAGAAGCTTCAGAATGGTCACGTCCCTTGACTAGGTCATCCACTGGCAAGTGGCAGAGGTGGGATTTGAACCTGAGGCTATAGGGCTTCAAGTCTGAGGTGCTTACCTACCCTCCTCACAGCTAGGATGCCGGGACTCCTCCCTTGACGGGATCCAGTGGGCTGGTGGGCTGGAGGGCAGGCCCAGGTTCCAGGGCTGGGCCCTCGGGCCCCTCCTGGCATGGCTCTGGGTGGCCAGGAAGCTGCCTTTTGCTTCTCAAGCCACCCTCCAGGTCTTTGCCGTCTGCTCATGTGTGGCCCGCCTGCTCGGAGCCATTTTTCTCTGGTGGCACGTGGCCTCTTGCTGGGGCAGTCCCAGCCTCAGCTCAGCTCAGCCTGGTCCCTTGGCCAGAGGAGGCATTGCACAAGTTGCTCCATATCTTTGAGCTGCTGGAGGGAGACATTCCTACCCCAGAGGGAGGAGAGGATCCCTTAGCTGACGTGTGGAAGAAGCTTTAGCAAAGTATGTGCTCAATAAAGGTAGAAACGCGCAATTCGGGTGCTTTGTTTTAAAGTGCTGTTGCCAATTGAATGATTAGCATTGAGCAAACTGGTGAGTTGTTCACCTTTTCCTTATTGTCTGTCTCTTCTCCCAGGCCTTTCCCCTGGCCTTTAGTATCCAAATCACTTCTACCCAGACAAGCCTGAGAGTCCCCTCCTATCCACAGTTTCCCTTTCCATGGTTTCGGTGACCTGCGGTCACTGTGGTCAGAAAATATTAAATGGAAAGTTCCGGGAATAAACAATTCACACGTTTTAGATCGTGAGCCACTTTGAGTAGCGTGATGAAATTTCTCGCTGTCCCACGTGGGATGTGACTCTTCCCTTTGTCCAATGTCTCCACGCTGTGTACACTCCCGCCTGTTAGTCGCTGGGTAGCCCACTAGGTTATCAGAATCGCTGTCACGGTACCACAATACTTACGTTCATGGAACCCTTGTTTTACTTAATAATATTCCCAAAGTGCAAACGTTTAAACTTTATTATAGGTGTGTTTGTGTAGCAAAAAACATAGTATATGTAGAGTTTGGTACTATCCGCAGTTTCAGGCATCCAGTGGTGGTCTTGGAACGTATCTCCCATGGATAAGAGGGGACTACTGTATACATAATGCACGTACACAGTGACATGTATGCTATACCTTTCTGGAAAGAACTTTCCCAAATTATCCCCTCTTCTCCCTTTCTCTGCATTTCCCCATCACCATCTATTGCCCCAAAGCTCCATTCTCTCTCCCCACCAAATGTCAGGAAGACTGGTTATGCTAATTCAAACTAAAGTGTGATTGACGGTCCACCAGGGGCATTGACACAGAAATAGTACTAATCAGCAGAATTCTAGCCTTGGGTGTAAGTGGAGAATTCCTATGAGCCCCTGATAAAGCAGAGGGGCCCCGTGGCGGGGGGGGTCTTCTGAGTGGCTTTACGTCCTGTTCAGCCTCCCTCCCCTCTGAGAGTTGCCCTGGAATTAAGACTTCCCCATCCCAGATGCTGAATTCGGGGCACTTATGAACCCCACATTGTCAGCAGCGAGTTTCTGGGGACAGGGCATTCAGCTGTTTTCCTCTGCTCAGGGAGGCCAGTGTGAGCCCAAGAGGAAACTCACCTTTGCTTTGCCAGTCACTTCTAGAACCTTCCCAGCAGCTTTTGAGGTCAGTGGACCCCACCCCTCTTTGCAGCAAAGGAAACTGTGGTTTAGATGGAGGAAATGACTCTCCCAAAGCCACATGACCAGGAAATGCCGGGCCTGAGCCTGTCTTCCCTTGGCTCTGGTGTGTACTTTCCACTTATTGCGGGGCCCCAGGCAACCCAGATCCTTATGGGTGGATGGGTCCAGCTGCGCACCAGGTCCTGTGATGGCTTTGGCTGAACTTCGTGGCCAAAGAGGAATCTGTCTCCCCACTCCCTTCCCTCCAGACCCTTCGCGGATCCCCACGCCGCTGGCAGCTCCTGTCCTGTGGGCTCTTTCCTAGCTGCGCCTTTGCACCGGCTATTCCAGGAATACCCTTCTCTCTCTTCTCTACCCGGCTGTTCAAAACTCCCCCTATCCACTCTTTAGAACTCAGCACGAGGGCTGCCTCCTGCAGGAAACCATCGCCCCCTCCCAGGTGGGGCTCCACGGTGTATGTAGACTTGCGGGGCTGAGGCCGTAGCTCTTAGCTTCGTAGCCCAACTCCTGGCACACAGTAGCTGCTCATTAAATGTCAGGATGAATAAATAACCAATGATGGTGGTAGAAACTGCTAACATTCTTTGGAATCTCCCTACATGCTGGGCGCGTTCTTCTTAAGGGGTTGTTTCATGTTCTTGATGAACCTTTGATGTTGACACTCTTAGACCCATTTTGCAAGTGAGGCTCAGAGAAGTGATCGGTTGCCTAAGCTCACACAGACACACAGGAAGTGGCAGAGTTGGGATTTGAACCCAGGTTGCCTGACTCCCTGAAGACCCAGAGACCCAAGTATAGGTTCAGGGCCATAATTCATGTCCTAAGTCATGCCCTGTCCCATTCCCACACCACCCCCATAGTCCCAGGATCCTTCAGTCTCTGTTCTGTCTCCTGCAGGCCTCTCCTCAGGAGAGTAAGTCCATTGCCTTCCCTTGCCCCCCTGCCTGGCAGCTCCCCCACCCTCCCCCTCCCCCGCCTTCCGCCCCAGCAGCTTCCTCACGGGTTCTTGAACCTCACCCCCTCTCTCATCTCGAGGTCTTTGCACGCTCTGTTCCCTCTGCCTGGAGCACCCTTCCCACACATCTTCACATGGCCACTGCCTCATCTGGGTCTTGGCTTGGATGTCACCTTCTCTGAGAGGCCCTCCTGCCAGACCTCCCTCCCACATCCGCTACTGGAACCCTCTCACGGTGTGCAGATCATTTCTTTGCAAGTTGTTACCATGACTGGCTGTAGCATGTGTACCATGCATCCCCTGCTAGGGTGTAAGGTCCTCGAGACCAGAGGCTTGGCAGCCTCGTGTCCCCAGCCCTGAGCACAATGTCTGGCACCTTTCCGTGTTTCGTAAGCATTTAGCAAATGAAGGTGGATGAGGATACTGGCTGATTCCCTGACCAGAATATTCTCACTTTCTCCTGAAAAGCATCTCCTGCAAACGCAGTGTGCTCATCCAGAGCAGACGCCGGAGCCGCTGGCCTGGGCCGCAATCTTGGGCCCTGGCTTGGCTGCTTCCCAACTGGGTGCCTGCGAGCAACCTCCCCATGCCTCAGTTTCCCCCTCTCTCCCCGGGGGTCATTTGAAACACTCTGTGCCAGGTCCAGCTCATTCATCCAAGACACACTTCATAAGTACTTACTGAGCATCTCCTGGGTGCCAGGCAGTGCGCTGGGAGCAGGGGAGACCGCCGTGAACACACCAGGCACAAACCCTGTCACTGTGAAACAATGTGCTGCCAGAGCCCGACATTCTAGTGCATTATTTTCCACATTTTGATAGTTCAAAAATAATCCCTCCTCCATTGATCAGATGAGGAAACTGAGGCATTAAGTGGTTAAGGAGCTGGACAGAGTCCCACAGCAGGGACATGGTGAGAAGGGATTTGAACCAGGCCATCAGGTTCTGGCATCCTTTGGGGGTGGTGATAGCACCTGTCCTTAGGGTGCTTGGAGGACCTCGAGTTAAAATAGCCGCAGCGCCCAGCTTGGTGAGCGAGGTCCGCGTGCTCACATTTGCTGGCACTGAGGGCTGTGAGGTAAAGCGCCCGCAGCTCACGGGCCTCCCTGACCACGTGCATCCCCTTCTCTCTCCGCAGATGTGAGCCCCGCAGGCCTGCCACTGACCTGCCGCCGAAGCAGGCCCCCCAGCCCCGGCCCAGCATGCGCCTGTCGGTGAGGCGGGCGCTGCTGGCAGCCGGCTGCGCCTTGGTGCTGCTGCTGGCCCTGCAGCTGGGGCAGCAGGTGCTGGAGTGCCGGGCCGTGCTGGGCGGCCCGCGGAGCCCCCGGCGGGCCATGCGGCCGGAGCAGGAGGACCTGGTGCTGGTGGGCACGGACCAGGTGGAGTACCGCTACGGCAAGGCCATGCCGCTCATCTTCGTGGGCGGCGTGCCCCGCAGCGGCACCACGCTGATGCGCGCCATGCTGGACGCGCACCCCGAGGTGCGCTGCGGCGAGGAGACGCGCATCATCCCCCGCGTGCTGGCCATGCGCCAGGCCTGGTCCAAGTCGGGCCGCGAGAAGCTGCGGCTGGACGAGGCGGGCGTGACGGACGAGGTGCTGGACGCCGCCATGCAGGCCTTCATCCTGGAGGTGATCGCCAAGCACGGCGAGCCGGCGCGCGTGCTCTGCAACAAGGACCCCTTCACGCTCAAGTCCTCCGTCTACCTGTCGCGCCTGTTCCCCAACTCCAAGTTCCTGCTGATGGTGCGGGACGGCCGGGCCTCCGTGCACTCCATGATCACGCGCAAGGTCACCATCGCCGGCTTCGACCTCAGCAGCTACCGCGACTGCCTCACCAAGTGGAACAAGGCCATCGAGGTGATGTACGCCCAGTGCCTGGAGGTGGGCAAGGATAAGTGCCTGCCCGTGTACTACGAGCAGCTGGTGCTGCACCCCAGGCGCTCCCTCCAGCTCATCCTCGACTTCCTGGGCATCGCCTGGAGCGACGCCGTCCTGCACCACGAGGACCTCATCGGCAAGCCGGGGGGCGTCTCCCTGTCCAAGTGAGTGGAGCCCCCTAGGCTCTAGTGGACCCCTCAGGCCACAGCACAGCAAAGTGTGCTGCCAGGATTTGAGCCCAAGCGTACTGGGCTCCAGAGCAAATGGTCTCAAACTCTCCAGTCCGGACCCCTCCTCCTAGCCTCCTTCTGTCCCTAAATGTCTTCTTCCTATCGGAAGGCCATCCCTTTCCTGAGACGCAGAGCCCGTGCTGGATCAAAGTGTGCTATCTCGCTGGCTCCTCCTGACCAGGCTGGAGCATCGGGTCACCCAGGGCGAGGGCGGTTTTTCCGGGACACGCCTCCCTGTTTCTTTCAGGGCTGGTCCCTGGTCCCTGCCAGGCTCCACCCCCAAGAGCTCCTGAGTGGAGCGGGTGGAGGCTTATAGCAGCTCTACCCGGGGCAGTGAAGTGCCCATGTGCTGTGTACCCTAGCCAGTAGGTGCTGGTGTTTTGTAAATTCTCATAAGACATCAGATCACCAAAGGAGCATATCTATATTGTAGGAATGGGGAAATACGCAAACCAAGAAAACCACCCGTAACCCCACCACCTACGTTTTGATATACGGCCTGCCTGTCTTCTGTCAGGATATTGACAAAACCCAAGTCCCACTGAACCTTTTCCTCTGTAACCCTTTGCCGCTTTGTATTTGGGACCACTTGCCGCTGGCACGCAGCACTGCTCTGCGATCTCATTCTGATAGCTGTGTAACAATCCACTGCACAGACACCATATTCTATTTAACGTCCCCTGTTTTTGAACACATTAGTTATTTCTAGTGTTGACTCCTGCCAAGCATTGTTCATGTTCTGGGATGTGTCCCTTTCTGTCCCATAAATAGTCCTGGAAATGCAAGGGTTGTGGCCAAGTACGACCCTGAATCCATCCTCTTCCCGCCAGTGCAGGCCCCCCACCCGCCCCAGCTCTCCCTCCCAGTCCCATCTTCCTTTGGCTGCACCTTTTGTTTCTGTCCTTTTCCAGGTTATCTCTCAGTTAGGAAAGAAGCAGGTAGACATAGACCCTCCGTCCATCCTTCAAGGCCCCTGAACCATTGCTGGTGGGATCTTCGTGGTTCAGATGGCAGAGTCAGCCTATTGTAGGGGAGAGTGAGGAAGCCCATGTAAGGTGATGGTGGTCCCATTGTAACAGCAAAAAGGTGAAAACAACCTTAGTGTCCATCGCTAGGGGGATGGAAAAATCAGCCATGTAGGAGTGCTACACAACAGGAAAAAGAGTGAGGTGTTGAGTAGGGAAAAAGAGGTTACCAATACGTAATAGCATATCATTTCTGTTTTAGTAACCGCAGGCAAAACTATAGATTCTCTGTGTGTATGTGTGGGAGAGGGAGAGAGAAAGCTAATACTTACTGAGACCTTACAATGTGCCCTATACTCTTCTATTAGTAACTCATTTACTCCCCAGAATAGTCCATTGAGGTGGGTGCTATCATTATTCTCATTTATAGATGAGGAACAGAGGCTCAGAGAGGTACAGTAACTCTTCCAAGGCCACACAGCCAGTGATGGTACTGGCAGCATTTGACCCCGGGCAGTCTGGCTCCTGAGTCTGCTCTTAGCCACTCTGCTGTGTAAAGCAGAAAGAAAGGACTGAAAGGGCACACTCCCGAATATGGAGGTGAGCCCCCGAGGGAACGGATGGGCCTACCAACTGCGGTTTTTGATGACTTCTCAAGAACAAAATGTCCAGGTCAACCACATAAATAAGAAGTTATTTTTAAGTTGAGATGTTAGGGAAGCAGACTTCAAAGTACTCACAGTATGAACTGCCTTCCAGCTACCCGCCACCTTCTCTTATCTCTGTTGTCCAGAGGAGGCCAAGTGACTCGCCCACGGTCTCCCAGTTGATGAGGCAGAGCTGGCTGGGAGCCAGGTCCCCCCGCCCCAGCCTTTCCTGCTGCCCTGGAGAGGCTGAGCAGGGTGCCCCCCACACACCGTCTGGCTGCCCGGGCCCCGTCCAGCCTGTTCTCTCTCCCCAGGATCGAGCGATCCACAGACCAGGTCATCAAGCCTGTGAACCTGGAAGCACTCTCCAAATGGACCGGTCACATCCCTGGGGACGTGGTGAGGGACATGGCCCAGATTGCCCCCATGCTGGCTCGGCTCGGCTATGACCCCTATGCAAACCCACCCAACTATGGCAACCCCGACCCCATCGTTATCAACAACACACACCGGGTGAGTGCACGTGCACATGTGACCGTGTGCTCTTGGGCGGTGGCAGGGCTCCCAGCTTCCTAAGCAGCTGGCTTGTTTCTCTTACGGACATGGTAAATCGTATGACTGCTTGTATTTCCATTTTTGCTTGGGCCACAAGGAAGCTCAAAGCCAAGCAGTCGCCTGTCTCTCTATGGTATCTAACAGCAGGCTCATTCGTACATTATCTTATTTTATTTCTACTCTTATTTATCCTTTCCCCTTTTCCCTGACTCTTTGTTTGTCTGTTTATAAAACATTTTAAGTCTATATTGAGACTGGGTATAAACTGTTGATTCCTTTATTGTTCACATAAGGTTTAATGTTGATTTCTCAGACAACTATGAATTATGGGCAGTTTAAATTACTTTTTAAATTTTAAGGATTTTTTTTTAAGGTCAAGAGAAACAACTTTGACAAGGCGCTCTGAAAGCATAAAAGTAGGCTAATTCTGGGTGCAAGAAGAGTGCACAAATTCGTGACCTTATTTGCATGTTGCTGTCACAGCTTCTGGATTATTCGGGGTGCTGTGCTCTGACTTCCTCAGAGGCGCTAAGTTAGTGAACATACTTGAAAAAGGGAGCCAGGCCTGATGAGGAGCCTTACAGCACTAAGACCCACACTCCTGGCCAAGCTCAGCATTGTAATCACATGCTGATTTTATAGAAAGGAAACCGTGCTCCTGTTGCGTCCCCCAGAGAGCAAGACAGTCACTCCTCTCTCAGGTCTCCCCTCATCCTTCAGTGGACTCAAGGAGAAAGCCGCCTTCGGTGTGACAAGTCTTGACCACCGCTCCCATGTGTGCGAGCACCTCTTTCACAGAGAGCTTTGGGGGCCCTGCCTATGTAGCCCACCTGCAGGCCGCATGACTTCCTCTTCCCCATGACATCACTCAAGGTTGCCAACCTATATTTGTGGAAATCCTGAGGTCCAGTGTAGATACCCAGACCACGTTGATTGTTCTTATATCATTATTTTTTATTATAAATGTGTATAAGTTTCACTAGTTAACAATGGTTATTCTTTAAACTGCACATATGTGTTTTATATACATTTCTATATATGTGTCCTATTTCACAATAAAACATTAACTGAATTAAGAAGAAATCTTGAAAAGCTCTGGAACTGCAGCCCTCGGGAGCTTCTCAGATGCAGGGGTGGGGGTGTGGGGCAGCACCTCCAGGCTGGGCTCCCCGGACCCCTCTCTCTGCCAGGCCCCTGGCTTCCCCCTGACCTCGGGTGTTGTACAAACCGTTCTGATGAGCACTAGGGTTAAGATCAGCTCTGTGGAGCTCTGTTGTGTGTTTAAAATGGCAGATGTGTCTGGTTTTCTTCCAAGGCGGTGTCCTCCCCGGGGTTCCACAAGTCTTGGCAAGTACCTGACGCTTGTCACCTGTGTAGTCTTCACAGTGGTTTTGTTACTACTTTGTTACTATTACAAAGATAAGTCCCTCATTGAAAGCCAATTGTGTGTGTGTGTGGGTGTGGAGACACCCTTCCTGTAATGGTCTGGGTACAGTAAACTCAGTAAAGGTCCCCATTGTTAATGAAATTGTCTATACCTGTGCTGTTCCTTAGAGCCACTAGCCACTATTGTGTGGCCATTGAAATATGGCTAGTTCAGATTGAGAAGTGCTCCAACTGTCAAATACTCACTGGATTTTGAAATCCAAGTACAAAGGAAGAAGTATGTACCGTTTCTCATTAATCCTCTTTATATTAATTACATGTTATACTAATGTTCTAGGTATATCAGGTTAAATAAAAGGTATTACCAGAATTAATTTTACCTGATTCACTTCTTCTTAAATGTGGCTACTAGAGCATTGTAAGTCCCATGGTTGGCTCACATTGTATCCGATTGGACAGCACTGGTCTGTACGGGGCCTCTGGTATCATGAGGGAGTGGAAAGGCCTGGACGGTTTCCTGCCTCTGTCCTCAGCCTGGCGTGCTTTGCCTTCAGCGCGCAGCCTGGTGACTTCTCCTTGTCGTTGAGGTCTTAGCTCAAAAGTCACCTGTTCCACGAGGCCCGTTTTGACCACCCACTGAAAAGAAGCCCCCAGTCACTCCTGACCCCATGCCGTTGTTTGACCTGCCTTGTAGCACCTCCCGTGGTTTGATTGTTCCTGTTAACTGCTCATTATTATTACTTGGGGATCACCTGGCTCACCTTCTAGAATGGAGTCCCCAAGAGAACAGGAACTGTAATTGTCTGGTTAATGTTGTACCCCCAGAGCTTAGCATAATGCCTGGGATAAGCGGAGCTCAATAAACATTTATTGGGTGGGTGGATGGATGTGGAGATAAAAGACCACATTTTATTTTTTTATCATTTCCATGACAGTGATATTTCATTTCTCTTTTCTAGGTCTTGAAAGGGGACTATAAAACACCAGCCAATCTGAAAGGATATTTTCAGGTGAGAAACCCCAAGGGGAATTCTGAACTCCCTTTAGCTGCCTGTATCACTCGCTTGCTATATGCCCTCAGACACTTGACTTCTCTAATATACATGGTCATTTCCCCGTCAGAAAATTGGGTGGGGGTGAGGGTCTGACCCAGTGGGGGCCAAATCTCAGCAGCCGCTGCCTGAGCCCCTTCCTTCACCTTGTCTCCCTGCTTGAAAGCAGTTTGTTGGAGGGACTTGTTAGGAACTTTCTATCTTTAGCCTTAAATTCAGTTTTATTTAAAGCAGCAGTTCCTAGACACGACCCAGTACAAAATGTTATCAATCTACCAAAAAATGAGAAACGCGAGGCTCCCATGATGCAGGTACCGGTATATGTGCAAATGAAAACAAAATACGCTCCTGGATCCCCACGCACATACATCCCATGGCTGCGCCGCTCACACATCCGGGTATGTCCCTTGTCCCTGGGAAGAGGTCCATGGGTCATGTCAAGAAGAACCACCCCTTGGTCATGTGATAGCCGTTCTTTTGGTGTTAAAGTGCTCCACTTTAAGTAAAGTGGTACAGTTAAAATGAGTAGTTTTAATTTGTGTGTTTTATTTAATTTGGCAAATAAAGGGCTGTTGCCCTGTGCCAGCCTCCAGTTTACGTATCAAATTCATGAAATCTGATTGCCTGGGGGACCCAGCTTTTGTGCAGGTCTCTGTTCTTTGGGGAGATGTCCACATTCCTTTTGTGGGAACCAGGGACTCATCTCTTGCCCCTGTGAAAAATGTTGCCAGAATTAATCAGTGCTAAGTTACTATCTGTTTTAACCAAAAAGGTGCTGTAACAAGAACAAGCAACACAAGAGGGGTGTGAGGGGCACGTTGCCCTTTTTTTGTCCACCCGAATATGCACTTTTGCATTCAGAACAATCCCGACGTATGAGCCGCTTTGTTTTGCTTTCTTGGTCTTTTTTTGACTTGTGGGTTCACCCTTGCCATTTTGGGGGGCTACACAATATTCTCTGGAATGCATTATTTTTATGTGCCACCAATTTCTTAACTGTTGCCCTAAGATCATTTGCTAGTTTTAGAAATGTCCCAAATAATGTCACGTGCCCATCACCCTGATTTTGCAAGGCTGGGGTGGGGGTGGGGGCTGGGGCTTCCATTGAATCATTCCCTTAGAAAACATTTTTAAGGAATCGAATCAGTGGTTGGAAGGGTCCAGATCTTTTTAAGACTCTTGACCTATAAGGCTACAATTGTTTCACAAAAGAGTTGGGCAAGTTTGCGGGGGCCTGTGGGCTCGGGCATGTGGAAGACGTCCAGCTGGCTTGGGGCTTTATATAAGGAACACAATTCGAAGGCATGGCATGTGCTCTGTCATCACGAGGGTGCCCACCCTCGGGAGGGCTGCCCGGCACATTGCGTCAGACCCCATGTCCCACCCTCCTGCCCTCCACCACCTCCCACTGTGCGCATGACTTCATACAGGATGTTGCAAAAATTGTGAACAATCTTAGGGCAGAAGTTAAGTAAACGGTGGCACATCCATTCTGTAGAATTCTGTGTAGCCATCCAAAATGGTAATCGCGAAACCCAAAAGATGGAAAAATATCAAGTCCACAGAACAAAGCTGCTCACACCTGAGAACTGTAAGAAATGCAAACATGTATACGCACTTCCTAGGTTCCCAGGCCCTCCCCCTTCTAGGTGTTTTCGGTTCCCTCTTCTGGGAATGCTTTTCCAACCAGATCATCTTTTAGATCTTTGCTTATGGGGCATTTTCAAACACCAACAACCAGTTTTCCGAATCTCGGGATGAGTCTCTGGGTAGTGACTAATTCAGTTCAGTTCTGACACGGACTCCCAGAGATAGCAGCAGGCCCTGCTGGTCCCACAAGACCCAGTCCCACCAGACCTCCCCCTCTTCAGCCGCCAGCGGCAGTGGGGTGCCCAGAGCACCCACATCCCTGCCCAGCCAACTGACTACACGTGGGAGGGTTCTCATGACCCCCACTCCTCAGGCTTGATAACTGGCTAGGAACAACTCACAGGACTCGGGAAAACACTTTACTGCCCAGAATATAGGTTTATTATAAAGGGTACAGTTTAGGAACAGCCAGTGGAAGAGCTGCAGAGGGGGAGGTATGGGGGAGGGGCGGGGCTTCCGTGCACTCTGAATGTGCCTCCCTCTCAGCACTTGGATGTGGCCACCAAACCAGAGACGCTCAGAACCTGTCTGTCCTTCAGCGAGTTTTGTGGAGGCTTCATGAAGTAAGCATAATTGATTCAATCACTGGCCACTGGTTATTAGCTCGATTCCCAGCCCCTCCGTCCTCCCCAGAGACCAGGGAGTGTGGGGCTGTAATTTCCAACCCTCTAATCAGGCCTTGGTCTTTCTGGTGACCAGCCCCATCCCGACGCTCTCTAGGGGGCCCCCAGCCGCCAGTCATCTCATTAGCATACAGAAGATGCCCGGAGATTCCAAAGGTTTTAGGAGCTGTGTCCCGGGGAAGCCAGGACAAAGATCAGATGTTTGTTTTCTGTTGCACTTCAGCTTAAATGACACCCCTCGTAGTGGCCTTTCCTAGCCGCCCTATGTGCAGTAGGCCCAACAACAGTCACTCATTGGTCCCCTGTGTTGCCCGGAGTTGACATTGTCTTGCCTTTGTGTTTGTTTAACAGCCTCTCTCGAGAGTGTAAGCTGTGTGACAGTAGAACTGGGTCTGTCATGTTCACATACCCCCAGTGCCTGGCACATAGTAGGTGTGCGGTAACTATTTAATGACTGAGTGTGTCTGTGTGCCTGACCCCATGGTGCTCAGGGGTGAACCTGAGGGCAGCGAGACCCTGGCACCCAACTTGGCTGTGACCCTCTCTGTGTTGCTTTCCTGCAGGTGAACCAGAACAGCACCTCCACCCACTTGGGGAGCTCATGATTTCCAGGTAGGCCTGCCCACTTCTCGGGGCTCCCACCACCTCTGAGCCTACGAGCCCCTCTTCCGACATCCTCCATGGGGAGCAGTGGCCACCAAGGTGGGCTGACCCAGCCCTCTGGGAGGTTTCCATGGTGACAAGCTCTGGAGCTATTAATAGAATCAAGGCACAGCCTCCTAGCTGTGGACAGGGGGTGGGGGCGGGGGCTCCCAGGACCACTGTGATGGGGGATTCTAGAACCGGTTTTGCACAGAATGCTGTCTGCCAGTCCAGCTTCTATAAACAGCATCAGGTTTGACCCGAAGCAATTAATGTTCTAATAATAGACGCAAGCAGTTCTGGTCTAAGAATAAGCCCCATGGCCCTGGGCCAGGCTCCTCCTGTTACTCATTTAACCCTCAGCTTCCCTGGAAGGGCAGGGGACATGACTGTCCGCTTCACAGGTGGAGAGAACAACTTCCTAGAGAAGGGCTCCCCACACCCCGCCCCACAGTGCCCTTTTATTTTTACTTTTTTAAAAATTATTTATTTATTTATTTTAAAGATGGATTTTTATTGTTTTTGACAGAAGAGAGAGATACAGAGACAGAGAGAAGGGGGAGGGTCCAGAACAGTCTCCATAGTTGCACATCATTGGTTTTTCCACGTAGTTTCATTCCACAGGTGGGAGCGGGGCTGCACAGGGCAGACACTGGGCTGGGGTCTCACCCTGGTGAGAACAGAACTGGGGGAACTCCCCAGTTCAGCATATGGGTCTTCACGGGCCGGGGCCGGGATTCGATCCTTGGTCCCCGGAGGCTGCAAAGTGAGCGCTTAACCCACTGAGCCATCCCGGCTTCCCCCTTTTTTTAAATAAATAGAAATACGGACGCTTCACGAATGTGTGTGTCATCCACACACCGGGACCTTGCTAATTTTCTCCTATTGTTCCAATTTTAGATACGTGCTTCCTAAGTGGCACAAGAAGGGCTTGGACTTGCCCAAGACCACAGAGCCACCACATGGCTGGATTCCCCCGAGTTTGCTTCTAAGGCACAATTTTCAGTGCCTATGTGTCCATCCACGTTTTTGCTAAGGGGTCGGGGACCGGGTTCTGAACTTGGGCAGTCAAGGACTTAAAGACTCATTCCAGGTCTGACTCACCTCATCCTCCATGTGCAGAACAGGGATTCATCAGTGTCCACCTGCAGCAGAGGCCTTGAGGTGATGTGAGCTGTCCTGGGCAGGGCCGCGGGGCCCTCGCTGTGGCCCTGGGCGCTGGAATGAAGGCTCCGGGCAGTGCGCCCACTTCCTAGTGCCCCCAGCCTCTCTGGTCAGGCTCCAGGGAACTTGGGGGCCTCGCAGAGGCCAGAACCAATTTTGCGTGGGTGTTTTTCCTAGTCCTTTAGATGGAAACAAAGCTTCTAGCCATGACTCTATTTTTAGTCTCCTTATCTTGTGTTTAAATAATCAGCATATTTTTTTCATTTTTTCTGATACTCACTTTGCACCAGCCTGTCAGATATATTCTTGGCTTTTCACTGTTTAAACAAGATATCATATATAGGGTGCTTTAGCTGATTGATTCCCAGTATAAGATTGGCCTTGAACAAATGCTAACTCTTCCCTTGACTCCAAACGTTTGCTGACATTTATCATGTATTCATTGCCATTTGCTCTTCGTAAGTAAGGAAAGCGTATCTTTGAGGTCAGGTGGATGCAGGTTGAGATGTGAGGAAGAGCCCAAGAAATGTAATTTGCACTCTCTCTGGCCATCTGGGATGCATATGGGTAACCTCACATCTTATGCAAATGCATGAAGCCCTTACGGTCTGCAATCACACATATAACTATAAGAGATTTATTTCAGGGGATGCCAGGATAGTTCAACAGGTTGAGCGCTTGCCTTGCAACTGTGAGGTTCGGGGATTGAATCCCAGCTCCAGCCCTGCAAACCCATATACTGAACTGGTGTGCACCTTCCATGAGGGTGGCTGCCAGCTTGGTTCCCACCTCGAGCGGCCCCACGTCCACCTGTGTGCAATGAAACTATGTCGAAACTGATGATATTTTCAGGTGAGAAACCCCAAGGGGAATTCTGAACTCCCTTTAGCTGCCTGTATCACTCGCTGTGGATCACTGTGGAGACTACTCTGGGCCCTCCCCCTTCTCTCTGTCTCTCTCTCAAACAATAAAATAAATCCTTAAAAAAAGAAAAAAGATCTATTTCAGAATTGTTACTCTGGGCCTAACGCAGTTTTCTCCCTGACTTTTCAGGTCTCTGTAAGTGGCTTTGCTGCCAAGAAGAGAAGAAACTTTGCATTCAAGTGGAAATCGACCTCTAATCCAAGCATATTGCTTGCTATTAATCGCCAAAATAGGACTGCTAATAAGGAATGTATTTGCATATGTTTGCAAAGCCTGAATCATTGAAAACTTTCCTTGAAACAACACTCTATCTTCTGACTGGGGGTAGAGAACAAAGAAGAGTATGGAAATAAATAGTCTGGCTTTTGAAATTAGGTATTTTATATTTTTCCCTTCCAGAACTTTTTTTTAAGAAATGGATTTACCACCCACTTTCATTGGCAGGACTGCCTTGGTGGCTTTGTTTGCTGGGACAAGGCCCAAAACCTGTGCCTCTCCTATTGACCTTGACTTTTGAATTCAAAGAATCTATTTAAGAATTTAATATATAAGGCTTTCTTTACTCTTCCTCCTCTGTTCTACTCAGTTTCATAAAGAAAAAATATATTATTTGAATAAAGTGAACAGGGACTCATTTGTGTCTGTGCCTTACTTTACAGAGTGAACAGATTTGGTTTCTCCATACTGAATTTTGTCAGGGGGCTTTGATGGCTAGCGAAGGCTGGAGAACGGGCTTATTCAAGGCACAGCTGAACTCGTGTGTCAGGGGTCCCCAAGGCCACCCTCGTGTTCAGGGATTTGCTGGAAGGACTCACAGAACTTCGAAAACCTGTTAGACTCATGGTTACCGTTTATTATAGTAAAAGGACACAGATTAAAGTTGGCAGAGGAAAAAGACACGGGTGGAGTCCAGGAGAGACCAGGCAGGAGCTTCCGGTTGTCCTGTCCTCAGGGAGTCTTAGAGATGCGCTTAATTCTTCCAACAGTGTGATGCAACCACATGTATGCAATGCTGCCACGCAGGAAAGCTCACCTGAGCTTTGGAGCCCAGCATGTTTTGGGGGCAGCAGTCACCTGCTCATGGGGCAGCCAACCAGACTCATATGTGTGAGAGCTGTCTGGGAAGTATCCAGCCACAAACTGTTCTCGTGGTAGTGACAATGGCTGGCTGTTTTTCCAAACAGCCCTCGTGTGACCAACCTTACTTAGTCTCCAGCCCGTCCAGGGGTTAAATGCTACAGCTAAGCCCAAGGTCCCCATCATACGTCACATTGTTAGCATAGACTATCTGGCCTAGTGTGGCCCAAGGTCTCAGGTATTCAGAGGCACTCTTATTAGACAATATTCCAAGGGCTGAGACGTGCTTGCCCAGGAGCTGGTCAAAGGCTACTCATTTCCTTGGCATGTGTGGAGTTTGAACTCTCCAAGCCTGCTGAGCTCACCTTTCACTGCACAGCCCCCAAGTGTTGCGGGGTCAGCTGGGTGCAGAACAGTTTTGAATCTTTTTTTTTTTTTTAAGATTTATTTTACTGTTTGAGAGGTGATAAATGGGGGAGGGCCCAGAGCAGTCTCCATAGTTGTACATCCTTAGTTGTGACCTAGTTTCATTCTACACAGGTGGATGTAGGACCACACGGAGCGGGAACCAAATGGGCCTCCTGCCTGGGAGGGGAGAACCTTCACCGCCATCCTGGCTGTTAGCAGTTGTGCCACAGCTCAGCATGTGGGTCTGCACGGACAGGGGCTGGGATTTGATCCTCAGACCTTGTGGTTGCAAGGCAAGCGCTCAACCTGCCGAGCTATCCTGGTATCCCCTCGACTCTTTAAAGATGAAATAGGCTTTGGGAAGGAAGTGACTCAAAGTGGTTTGGGGCACGAATTTTTGGAATTGGGTCAACTTACCAGCTGAGTGGCTTGAGCCTTTATTTCTTCATCTGTAGAATGGGGAAGTTAAACTTCCTGGGTTTATTAGGGGCTGATGGGTAACAGGGACAGTGGTGCCGGGATGTCTTGTCCCCCTTGTCTTGGGACTGCAGCGGGATGGGCAGTTGATAGTTAGGAACACAGGAAGCTCATAATCAGCATTCAATGGGAAGCACAAGACACCCAGCCTCATTCATGGTTCCACTCATCTATTGCTGCAAAACCAAGCCGCTGGAAACATAGTGACGTAAACCGGCCTATGGTGAAATCTCAGCTCGGAGTTAACTAGAGGGTGCCAAGTGGTTCTCCCTCAGAGGGCGGCTGGGGCTTCGGTCGTCTGAAGGCTGCTTCATTCCTGTGCCTGGGTCGGGATGGTGGGAATGTGGCTGTTGCGGAGCATCTCATGCAGCCTCTTCACACAACCAGCCTGGCTTCCTCATTGCCTGGCTGCCTCAGCATAGTCAGAATTCTAATATGGCAGGTGGCCTCTCCCCAGAGTGTTGCAGGAGGCCGCAAACAGCATGACATCTGACCAGTTAAAGGATATGCCTTGAACTGGCCAGTGTCACTTCCGCTTACTATGTCAAAGCAGCCATAGGACCGCCCACTCGAGGGAGTACAGAAATAGATGTGATGGTGGAATGGCAAGGTCACAATGTAGAAGAGCATGCCAGGTGACAGATGGCACGGCCATCTCTGGAAAGTAGAATATGCCAGTCAGCCCCCCCAGGGCTCCTTTCTTCCTGGTAGGCACGTCCCTTTTGTGTGTGTCCCCTTCCCCACTGAACAGAGATAGAGTTGAATGGTTAGACTTAAATTTCAGATAAAACAATGAATACTTTTTTTAGTGTTTTACGGTACTTCATGGGGGCATACACTAAAATCTCATTCATTGTTTATCTGAAATGCAAATTGAACTGGACATCCTATATTTTTATTTTATTCGCTAAGTCGGGCGACCCTAGTCAACAGGGCTGACCGTGCAACCAGTCAGATGTTAGGGGAATGACAGCGTGTGGCTCCTGAGACTAGATCATAGAAATACTTGTGGCTTCGGCCTTGTTCTCTCTTGATTCCATTCATTCTCACGGAGGCCGGTCACTCTGTCATGAAGACACTCAGTAGGGAGAGGTTCATGTGGCCAGAAGCTGAGGCTGCTACAGTGTGAGTGGCTCGCCTTGCAGGCAACTAGCTTGCCATTTTGCGTGCAACCCCCAAGGAGAAGCCAAGTCACACGAGCCAGTTGAGGCGCTCTTGAAGTCTAAGCCAGAGAAACTGTCAGATAATGCCCACTGCTGTTTCCAACTGCTCAGTTTGAAGGGAGTTGTTGCACTGCAGTAGATGGTTCATCAGAACTCATTAAATAATTGTTAATGAGTGAATGAATGAATGAATGAATGATGAAGGCTGTGGCTCCTCGTCTTACCTGTCTGCTTTGGAGGACGCCTGCTTTACAGCTTATGCCTCAGGCCTGCACAACCCCATGCCCTCAGCTTTCTCTGTAAGAACAGAGTGTTCACAAGTTCTCAAAACGGTAGCAACCATCTGTAAGAAACACTGAAAGGGAAACCAAGTTTGCTAATCTCAGCTGATCTGGATTTTCAATTCAGGACATGAGATATATATTTTTGTGGCAAGATTCAAAATAAGAATAAGCCACATGTGACTGTATAATGTCACTGTCCTAGAAAAGGTACTTGTGCTAGACTTTAAATATAACAGCTTTGAAATGCCACTGACAGAGTGTTTCTATGGTATCAACCTATTTAAAGTTGTAGTGGAGCAAGGATTTCTCCCCCAAATCTTTTGAAGGCAATAGGGGAACTGTGCTGTATGGTACCGGCTACATAAAGGCATGATGAAGAGTGTGGACGCAGTAATAGAAACGACCTTGGCAGGGTCAGGGATCCGGGAGATGGTGTATGCAGGGGGTTTGTTCTGGGGACTCTGGCCAGCAGTGATACAGGTGCCCCATGCACGGGGTAGCAGAGAAAGCTCTGGCCCGGACGTCTGAATTCCTGGGTGCCAGGCCTGGCACTGTCCTTGAACTTGCTGTGTGTCCCTGGGCACATTCCTGGTGGCATGGTCTCCATCGCCTCAGCAGAGAAAAGGGAGGGATGAACTCGAGTGGCCAAGGGCACTGTCGGACTCCTGCTGATGATCCTGGTTGCCTGGCAACCCCTTCTGGGAAAGCCACATTTCTGAGTCCCTCATTGGGAATCTAAACACAGGCCTGGATGTCCCTGAGTCCCCAAGCTAGGTTTTTTCAGGGCAGTGACAGGGAACCAGGATGAATATGAGATCCTGAATCTAAACCTCTGGTTGCCTCTCTCCTTGCTTCTCCTGAGTCTGGGCATTTGAACTCAGAAATCCTGAAAAACTACTGACCTTTGAGGTAGAGAAACCCTCCATGCATAGGTATGGGATCGGGTCTTTTAAATGAAAATAGCCACCACCATGTATGAAGCTCTTCCTATGCCAGGAGCTTCACATGTGTTAATTAGCCTCCCACACACACCTTTCGCCACCCTCCCTGAAAACAACAATTTTACAGCAGTACTGTCATTATCCCCATTTTACAGATGGGAAAACTGAGGTATAGAAAGGTGAAGCAACCTCCTCCAGGTCCCTAACCTAGGAAGCAGCAAAAGGAGATTGGGATCCTTGAAGTTTTACTCCAGAACTTTCATTAAAAAGAAAGTTCTAAGTACATAGAGAAAACATTTTTTTCTTTTGAGATTAAGTTTCCTGTTGATGCCCTACCCCACCCCACCCCCAAATACTTTCCAAAAACACATTCTTCATTGTAATCACAGGACAACCATCAAATTCCAGAAATTATCAGGGATACCTCACTGCCGTGGAAACCTCAAGCCCCATTTAAATGTTAACAGTTGTCCCAATCACTTCCTTTATAGCAAACAGATCCAGTTCAGAATCATGTGATTGCATGTAATTGTCACGTCTCTTTAGATTCCTTCTGTCTAGAACAGTTACAGGGTCTTTCTTTGATTTTCATGACCTTGACACTTTTGAAGATTACAGGCTAATCATTTTGTAGAATGTCCCTTATTTGGGTTTGTTTGAGGTATCCTTGTGATTTGGTTCAGGGCCCGCACCTTTGGCAGGAATACCACAAGGCTGTGAGCTGTCAAGTGGATGTCGCTTGGTCCCATTCTTGAGGACGCACACTCGAATCACTTGATCAGAGCCTGCATCCTTAATGAATCCACAATAGTCCAGTAAGTCTCTGCTCCTGAAGCCATGTGGTGGGGTCCATTTGGTGAAGCAATCCTTCAGCCCCTCATGATCAAAGTAACTGCAGCTTCATAAAGTCAGAGGCACTGCTATAGACAGACGTAGGTACAGAGAAGCCAAGCTGAGCTTACTTATATTTTTGGCTTTGGGCTATAAAAAGATGCATATCCATTTTTCAGGCCCACACTCATAATGGTTTATCTCAGCTCCTTGTTTCCACCACTCTACTTCTTAGTGGAACTTTAGTCTGTTACAGACTCTCTCCCCCTGGTCTTCTCCAGTAAACCTCGTTTTCCAGTTTCTTTTTTGAGTACCTATTATACTTTGTGTCAGGCACAGTGACACTACATGTCACTGGGGATAGAGAGACCATTAAACCACAGTCCCCATTCCCAAGAAGTCGACATTAAATGGACTTCACATAGGTTCTCATTTAATAACAACCATGGGAGGTTAGACCCAAGTCTTTTGACTCCAAACCCAGTGCTCTTTGTTCATTCCAATAACTGCCTCTTAGATCTTTCCATCATAGGGAGGAAAGAGAGGATGTAAGCAAACACTAACAGCTAACACTTCCTGAGCACCTATTGCTGTACTGATAGTTTTAATTGCTTATATAGTTTATTAATTGGATCTTCAACCATTTTGCAGAAGGGAACATTGAGGCTTAGATGTTATTACCGGTACTTGCCCAAGGTCCACAGTTGGTAAGTGGCAGAGCTGGGCTTAAAACTCCAGGGTCCCTGTGCTTACAGAGTCCAGAGCTGGTGAGGTATTCCCTGGGAAGGCTGGTGCTTATTTTGTTCATTGTATCCTCTAAACCTAGCACAGTGTAGGCACCCAGGACATTTTTCTTAGATCAGCGAATGAATGAATTTATTTACCAATCCGTTGCAAAGAAAGAGAATGGAAAGATTTCCCGGAGGGAATACTTGGGGCCTCTAGAGTTTGCCCATTCATTCCATCATTCCCTCAAACTCCTAGATAAGGCAGTTGCTCTGGGCCCATATACTGAGAGACCCCAAAGATATAGGTTGCGGCCTTGACCTCCATTATTTCCGTATGAATGCTGTGTCTCAGCCCCGTTAACGTCTCACACGATCCTCACAACTATCCTAGAAGCCAGTCCTATATCTCTATTTCAGATTTAGGATTCAGGCTGGCAAAGGACCCGCCAAGGCTGCTCCGTGACGTCCACACTAGTCATTAGAGACTGGGCGTCACCGTGAAGAGGGTGCAGCAAGGAGGCCGACAGAGCCAGGGTATCACTCCCTAACCGATTGGGGTCCTGAAAGTCCGGGTCTCCTTCCTAGCACCTCAGCCCCGCTGCTTTAGAGCCTGAGCCGCTCAAGTCTCCCATTATTGGCATGGCAACCATGCACCATTTCCGCTGTCGAGCTACGTCATTTCCGGCGCGCCGGTCCTGGTACATCCGGGTTCGCAGGGCCTGAGCGGCGCGTTTCTCGCTTCCGTCTTTGGGACGCTGGACCTGGACTAGGTGAGCGGGGCCGGGGAGTGGGGTGGGGCGTGGGGACTCCGCACCAGGGGGAGTGGTGCGAGGGCCCGGGGAGGCACGCCTCGGCCTCGCGGGTGTGGGCTTCCAGCTCGCAGACAGCTCTGCCGAGGCCGGGAGGGGGCGGGCCCGCCCGGGGTTCCCGGGAGTCGTGGCCTGGATTGATTTTGGGAACCGAACCTCCACCGCGAAGCCGGGACAGCAGGTAGAGAGACGCGCGAGCTCGGGCTTGAAGCCCACCTGATGTCTAGCCGTGCCAGCTGTGGGACTTAGGGCAAGTCGTTCAGCTTCTCAGAGCCTGGTTTTTCTGATCTGAAGCATGGGAATTCTGATAGAGTACCAACCTCGTAGAAGTGTCTTGATGCTTATGGTGTGAAGCGTACTGAGCGCCAGCCGAGGGCTCTTAAATTCGTGCAATTCTGTGATTGTTACCATGCTCTTTGCCTAAGGAGGCCGTGGTATTATTGACTTCCAGTGTATCTGTGACTCTGAACATTTCCCTCCTTTGCACTCCTGGATGGGTTAGGTGCACCCAAACCCTGCACCAGTGAGTAGATTAAGCAGGGAAAACTAGCAGAGCTGAACAGAGTTCCACAGTGCCAGTGGAAGAGGTGAACTCCCAGCCCCTGCAGGCTGTTTGCAGCTATTGGTAGACAGGAATCACAATTGCTGTCATATGTTGAGTGTATTACTGTGTAATTCACCATGCTTGGCACTTAATGTGCTTTAATTCTCATATACTGAGTACCTGGTAGAGTGGGGCTTTGAACTCCTGCTGTGATTTTAGCACCTGAATTCACAACCTCTTTGCTAGGTTCGCTCCCTAATCCAATAATAGTAATGTTGATGAACCTATCATGAGACTACAGTAACAGCTATTGTTCCTTGCATATTTATTCTAAGTGTTTTTTAAGTATCATCTCATTGACACTTCCTTGCAAGCAGTCTGTAAGGCTGGTATGGTAGTTAATGCATTTAAGAAAGAGCTGAATTTCATTCCCTGGCTAGCAAGAGCTGAATTTTCTATTTCAGTCAGTAGATGTTTGACTGTTAGATAGTGTTCTTAATCACTACTGCCTTGCAGCTTGCCCGAAGATGTGCATGTTTAGGGAGGAAAATCGAGTCTTAGAGTCTCATCAAGTAATGTATTTCAAAGCACATTCAAAAAAAATTCCTTCCCGGGACGGCCAAAGGTCCAGATATAACTTTTCTCAACAACAACAATAAAATGTGGAGTCAGGGATGATGTCTACACAATTTCTGAGGCAGTAATATATAGAATAACTTTGTTATTTTTATGTGGTTTGTGAGTATGTACGAGAGAGAGCTGTTCTGTGACACCGACTAGGACAAGGAAATACGTGTTTAAGAAGCACACAGACTGTTGGGACTAGTCTTTTGTTCCACCTGTTTTAGTACCAATTGTTTCCCAAAGTATGTTTTTAATATCTGCTTTCTTGAATTGTAACGATGATTGTAATGGACCCTGAGTGTAGAGGAAGTTCTGAAGGTAGCAAGTAGGGACTCACAAGGAAGCCTGCCCTTGCTGCTCTCAGGACTTATCACGGACCGTGCCTTTTTTGTCTCTTCCATTAGTGACTGGCCATGTCACTGTCCCACTTGTACCGGGACGGGGAAGGCCACATGGATGATGATGAGGACGAGCGGGAGAACTTTGAGATCACTGACTGGGATCTGCAGAATGAGTTCAACCCCAATCGGCAGCGCCACTGGCAGACCAAGGAAGAAGCCACCTATGGAGTATGGGCAGAGCGGGACTCGGATGAGGAGCGGCCCAGCTTTGGAGGCAAACGGTACTGGCCTGTGGGGCTGCTGCCCCTTGCGTTAGAGAAGGGGTTCGGGTAGATGGAGAGGGAGTGGGCAGATACCCCACTACATATCCTTTTCTCCTGGCCCACTGACTTCCTTAGCTATGACCTCAGGGAGTCCCAGTTTCCTCTTCAGGTGAGAGTGCTGTGTTTTCACTCATTTAATCATCAGTCATGTTTACAGAGCAATGATGTAGGGCCTTGGCTGTAGACCCATTCTGTGCCAAGAGCCCAGACCCTAGCGGATGGAGATGGGCATTAATCAACAGATCACACTATGGAAATTTGTAACTGCGATTTAGGACCTGAGAGAGAGCACATTCCAGGGTGTTTGACCTACTTGGGAGGACAGGGGAGATTTCTCTGGAGAGGTGACCCTTGAGCTGATATGAAAGTGGCAAGTAACTAGGGTTCTAGAGGCACAAGTATGCAAAGGCTTGGGGTGGGAGGCAACAGGGCTCCACGAGGCTGTGGATGATTCTGCAGGCTGGGTGGAGAGAGGGAACGGGGCAGAGCGTAGTTTGAGAAGAGGCCCATCCATGGCTCTGTGTAGGGAGGGTGTGCCATGGGTCAGGGTTACATTTGGGAGACCTTTTTGCTGGTGTGCATAGTTGGCCTGAAGCCACCGTGGACATGGAACTCTGTGCAGACTGAGGTGGCAGGGACCTGGGTTTGATAGCGGTGGGGACATGAGGATCGAGGCCGAAAGTCTCCTCAGTGTGAAGTTGTGTGTGTGTAGGTTGCAACTTGCTCGGCCTGAGTGTGTAGCAGGTGTGGATTTGTCTCCTTGTCCTCATCCGTGGCCTGTAGCTCTAGCTCATTGAGATTGTGCCTTTTTCACAAAGGAGCCTGAGAAGAAAGTATAGTTCAGCCTCTTCTCATCTGGCAAGAAAATTTAAAAGTGAATAATAAAGAGATCAGGGGTCAAGAACTGTGTGTCACACGATGGTAAGAGAAGCCAGCGTCTGCTCGATGCTTACTGTTCTGTGTTCTTCACATGCCTGGTCTCATTTACCTTATGAGAAAAGTCCCATTATCATCATCACATTTGACAGGTTAAGAAACTGGCCAGGGAAAGCCGGGACGGCTCTGCGGGTTGAGCGCTTGCTTTGAAGCCCCGAGGATTGAATCCCGGCTCCGGCCCAGGTGGACCCACGTGCTGAACTGGGGAGTTCCCACAATTCGGTTCTCTGGCTGTCTCTGTCTCTATCTCTCTCTCTCTCTGTCAAAAGTAAAATAAAAATAAATATGCACTGAAGATAAAATAATTACTCTCTATAAATATAAAAAGATATAAAAAAAAAAAAAAAGAAAGAAACTGGCCAATGGCCAGACAGCTAGGCTGTAAGAATCCTGACCTGACTCTGGAGTTCAGGGTCGTAAGCATTAAGTTACCGTATATTGCATCTTTTAGGAAAGAAGTCTCACAGTTTTATGGCTGCCATCGGGATGTTTAGTTACTAGGTTAGTCATTTTATAAAGCATCACTTTATTCTGCAGTATTCCCAGGGTTTTTCATTGGAATCTTTTCTGTAATACAAAGGTATTGCTTCAATTTATACAAAAGGGAATTGCAATTAATGACTCATTTTAAGTATATTCTTAAAGCAGTCTATTCAAATCAATATTTTCCATTTCACAGAATTAATTACTTAGGTATTTTAGTTTAGTTTTCCTATACAATAAAGGTAATGGACATGGACTTTTCTTAGAGTTTGACATGATTGTTAATATACTTTCCATTCATACAATCTCTTATTTATGATTTTTATCGATCAGAATTTCTTTTCTTTGATTTTTGTACTTGATATAGTGTCCAAAGCAAATGCTTTTAAAAGTAAGTTGATTTTTAAAAATGTAAAAGGAAAGTTTGGATCATCACATCATACTTTGCATTTTTAATCACCACTGCACTGATATCGATAGCTCTTCAGCCCTAGAGCTGGCTTGAACTCGTCAGGTAAAAAAGTGGTATGTGCTCACAGCAAACCAGATTGGGGCCCTTCTGAAATTAGTGAATGTGCTGCTGCTCTTGTTAACATGGATCCCATGAGGTCCACTCTGGGGAAATCTCTGGCCAGCAAAATACCTACAAGGGCTGCTGCAGCAGAGTTCTTGATGCTCCACCCCGTGGGGCGCTGTGTTTGCCTGCAGGGCCCGCGACTACTCCGCGCCTGTCAACTTCATCAGTGCCGGGCTCAAGAAAGGGGCGGCAGAGGAGGTGGACCTGGACGATTCCGATGACGAAGACAAGCCTGCTAAGCAGGAAGAATTTCCTAAAGATTTTGGACCGAAGAAATTAAAAACGGTAACATCTTTATCGAAGGACTGTGACCTTAGTAATGTCCTTGGAAGGTCACTGCAACCCAAGCATTGCGTTGCAAGTGGGGGGCGAGGCTGGTTGTATGGGTTTCTCCTTATAGTGGCTGGTTTCTAGGGAGGTGTGATCTGTTGGGTGCAGTCCCTTTCTTTCCTGACACCAGTCACACATATTTTTAGTTTACGTGACACTTTTCATAGTGCCCTTTGACTGCTGGCTTGTTCCCATGAGTGAGACTTTCTTAGATGTTTCTTTTTCTTTTACCATCAGTTAAGCGTTGATTTCCCTTTTTAGGGTGGGAATTTTAAACCCAGCCAGAAAGGTTTTGCAGGAGGAACCAAATCTTTCATGGATTTTGGCAGCTGGGAAAGACACACGAAAGGAATTGGACAGAAGCTTCTTCAGAAGATGGGCTACGTCCCTGGAAGAGGCCTCGGGAAGAACGCACAAGGTATGGTGCCATCGCCCTTGCATCCTGGGTGAGGGGGACCAGGCAGAGGAGAGAGTGGTCTGGGAGTGGTCTGCTTTTCCTCCTTTGAAAGGACTTCAGCTCCACAGCCTGACCTGCCAGCACAGCTCCCACGCTCCCTTGTCAAACTTGGTAACATACTCGTTGCAGCGGGAGGAAAATGGTTAGGGTCTAAAACAGGATGCAGGCTTGCAGGCTGAAGACAGGCTTCTCTTTGGAGTGTCTAAAAAATTGAATTCATTGCCAGTATTTCTAAATCAGACAGTCTCACCTGAAATTCCAGGTTTACCTGACAGTCATTGGTTCAGCTGAACTGTAGCTGCCCAGGGCGTGGCGCCTGGTCTTGTCCTGGAAGCAGTCCCCACCATTCCCTGTCATCTGTCACCCCAGCCCACTTGACTTGGTTCCGTTTGTTTTCCTGGGCCCCAAAGGCATGGCAGCTTATAGTCCCTGCTCACAAGGGTTTCAGTTTTGCGGAAACAGCTCTTTGTCCTTCCGGCATAGCAATGGCACATTGTGTGTAGCTTCTTACCAGCTAGAGACATGGTGCTGTAAACTTGCTGAGCAAGTCCTGCATTGGTTACTGGCGTCTGCGCTCAATGGCACTGTCTCCTCTTGTCCTCTCTCCCTCAACCCCGTTGAGACACAGCTGTCACACACATTCTTCCCTCCCTGATGCCAGAGCCACTCAAACCAAGCAGTTGTGTTCTTCCTGCAGGGACTCGGTTTCCTTGTTCCTGAGCTATTATTGCCCATGAGCCCTCCCCAGCTAGATGTAATCGACAGTATTCTCCATGACGCAGGTTCCACTCCCTAAGTAATTGTTAACGTTAAGTCCAGGTGCTGTGTTGAAAACATCAGCTGTATGAGCAGATCTGTGACCTGAGTGAAGACAGAAATGGTGACCAGGAATGAGAGAGGGGAACAGTCTAGTCTGAGATTCCAGCAGTACTAACTGGAAGTGGGAGATGCTGGCAGGTTTGGGTGAGGGGAAATCTTCATCAAAATGTGGTAGTCTTATTTGTAAACTCTTTTGTAAGAATGTTTATTTCCAAGGCTTAAACGCGTTATAAGACAGCATGTGAAGTACAGTTCATATGAATGTGAAATAGATTGAGTCTCAAATTGCAGCTTCTCCTCCCTTCAGTCAGAATCAACACTTTATCTGAATTATCACTTCCTGTGTTAAAGGTTCCGGGTGAGCAGAGCCTAGAATTTAGTGTGCCAGAGTACCCAGCGTTCCCGTCCACTAAAAAAGAGTCCAAATGGAAATGGAAATCCATATTTAGGCCTGTTTATGACTGATGTCAGCAGACTGTTCTGTGGTAGCATAAATGCTCAGAAGGTTCAGGTCACACAGGACGTGGACAGTGCTCGGGGGCAGAGAACGGCTCTCCTTCCTGGGTCGTGTGTCATTCGCTGTAAGGCCCAGGGCAGTGTGATTTTACTGAGTGGCTTACTCATGTATGAGAAGTGCTGTGATTGGAAGTCTCTTTTTCTTTTGCTGACATTTGTCAGGTATCATTAACCCCATCGAAGCCAAACAGAGAAAGGGAAAGGGCGCTGTGGGAGCCTATGGCTCAGAGCGGACCACCCAGTCCCTGCAGGACTTCCCTGTGGTCGACTCGGAAGAGGAAGCCGAAGAGGTAACTGGAAGTCGGGGGGCTGGCTGGCTGGTGTCTGTGCCACTGCAGTCTGTGTGCTCGTTCATTCATTCATTCATTCATTCATTCATTGTCAGTCCTCAGGTGGTGGTTGCGCCCTCTGCCAGGCACTGCGCTGGGGGCTGGGTGGACCCCCAGCTTAGAAGCTGGTGGGCAGAGACAGGCAGTAAACAGGCAGTTGTGGTGTGGTGGAAACTGCGGGAAGTGCTGAGCAGTGCCAGGGTAGAATGTAAGGTTGGGTGTGGGGTGTGGATGCACCTCTCATAAATAGGGTGCTCAGGGAGCACCTCTTAGGAAGGAAACCTTTCAGCTGACACCTGGCAGGACAGGGGGCATCAGCTGTAGGGAGTCAGGAGGCCAGAGGACAGTGGGGGAGCAGCCAGAGCTTGGTGCTGAGATGCCATGGCAGGTGGGGGAACATCAAAGGGGGGAGGGGAAGGAAGCGCCATCCGGCCTCACAGGCCATTAGGTGCAGGGTCTTATTCCGAGTGCAGCAGGGAGCCCTCTGGTTGCTCCAGTGACAAAGGGGCAGCTCTTGACTGAAAGGTTACTTTTTTCCCCTTTGCATTGATGAGGGAAAGCAATACACTGTAGACATGTGTTGTTACTCTTCTTGTCACTGACCTTATCCTTTACTGAGGAAGAAGGAGAGGACACCTTTGACAGTACGGGTTGATGACCCGCAGTAGGTGGTTATTGCCATGTAGTGGGCTTAGGACTGCCTGATTTTCTGATTTCCCCCAAGGAGAAGTTCATTGTTTCTTCCGAGAAAAAATTACAAGTTTTAAACCATTGTGAGAAAAACTAAATGGCAATCACAAACCCCACTTCTGTGGGCTGGGCCCTACCACCCTCAAACTAACTGTTCCCACCTTTACTCTAGATCTTCCTTTGGAAAAGGTTTGCAGACCCTGATTGTAAAAGACATTTTTGCCTTGAAACAGAAGTAAATTAAAATTAGCATAGTGCCTGACATAGATGCTCAGTAAACGTTGCCTTTATCTTTGCTCATGTTTATTTTTCTAGTCTGTAAACCTGCCTTCTGAACCTCATTAGTTGTACGATGGGGCGTGGGAGTTAAGTTGTATCTTCAGATGGTTTTAGTGTCACTCAGGCACACTCCTTCGCATAGAACCTTGTGAAGATTTAAGATAGTGGCGAGTGAACATCTGTTAATGGTCTCAGTGGCCCCACCTGCTGTAAAACGGGCTTGCTTGTGATGGGCTGTATCCCTCTGGTCCAGGAGTTTCAGAAGGAGCTGAGCCAGTGGAGGAAAGACCCCAGCGGAAGCAAGAAGAAGCCCAAATACTCTTACAAGACAGTGGAAGAGTTGAAGGCCAAGGGCAGAATTAGCAAGAAGCTCACTACTCCCCAGAAGGAGCTTTCCCAGGTCAAGGTACGTGGGCCCTTGGACACCTGGTCCAGGGCGGAGCATTGGAAAACACAAATAATTCCACACCTAGAGTCAGCCTTCAAACACCTCCTCGGGTCGCTTTGGGGCTTCTGTGCAGGCTTTTCTCATGCGATAGCAGCATGCTCCCATTCACGGCATGCACACTCCAGAAAGTTCCCGAGCCCCCACGTGGGCCAGGTGCTGTCCATGGGGCTGGGAGCCGGGGTTTAATCACACTCGTTACTAAAAACTCAGGGTGAACGCTGTCTTTAACAAGTGCGTCATTCCAGAGCGGCTGTTATTGCTACGTCCTATCTCTGTTGCTAAACTTCTGGCAGTTTTCTGGTGGTTTGGGTTTTTGCTGGGCTACTTGTGCACAGTCTTATCTGTGTCATTTTTTAAGGTTCGATTCTTAGAAGTCCAGTCAGGTTAAACAGCAGGAAGGTCTTGAAGGCTCGTCAGCATGAGGGGTGCAAGCCCTCTGACCAGACGTGCGGGAGCGCCCTTGGGGCACACCAGCACCGAGTAGCTCCTTGTGCTGTGCAGTCTGGGTCTGCTGCACGCCCCCGAGAACAGTGGTGGCAGCTGTCTGTTGTAGTTCGGTGTAGGATAGTGTGTGTGTCATGAGTGGGGTTCCCATGTCAGGGTGTTGTGCATTAGGCGATCTGGGCGCCTGGTAAGAAAGGCAGGTGTCCAGGTCGCTGCCTGAGGCTGAGTCTGTAGGTTGAGACAGGGCCGGAGGACCTGAGTTTATTTTTCTCCAGACAATCCTAATGCAGATGGTTCTTGGGCCACACTCTAAAATTGATGATTAATAATTGTTTCATGACAGGTAGGCTGACCAGATGTCCCGTTTTAAACAGGACAGAAAACTACAGTACTGTCCCGTTTCAAATGGCATATCGGTCAGCCTACTGACACCTTGAATTTAGCCCCGTGAGACTAGGCTGAGCAGATGTGCCATTTGAAATGGGACTGTGCTATTGTTTTCTGTCCCATGTGAAAGTCTGGTCAACCTGATTACAGGCCATTCTCAGATTTCCTCAGTTTTCTTGATGTGGAATTACCTTGTTTCCTAGGTGACCTTTGTCCAGTAACTTTTGTTATTAAAATAAAAAACTTTATTATTATAGAGCAGTAGGTAGTACATTTTAGACAGTTAGGAACTAGAAGCAAAAATATAAGAAATACTATTTTCCTTTCCACAGTTTTAACACCTTGATGTATATCCTTCCAGGGCTTTGCCTAAATACCCACTTTTTTAACCAAAGTGTTTTGATTGTATGCTTTATTACCTGCTTTGATCAGTACAGCCTCTGCTTTTCCATGAGAATAGATTTTCATCCCAGCTAATAGTCTGTATTCAAACTCTATCAATCTTCCTGAGACATCTCCACCTGCCTTGTGCAGAGGGGTCCAACCTAGACTGTTGCCTCCGATGGTCTTGGCCCTGAGCCTCCTGTCACCCGCCCCTCCCAGCTCTGCCCAGGGCTGTGCTCTCGCAGCCCCACTGGCATTGTGGGCCCCCGGCACTGGTGAGTATTGACCGGTGTGCCCTCTGCCGTCCTCCAAGGTTATAGACATGACCGGCCGGGAGCAGAAGGTCTACTACAGCTACAGTCAGATCAGCAACAAGCACAGCGTGCCCGACGATGGGCTGCCGCTGCAGGCGCAGCAGCTGCCACAGGCCGGCAGAGAGGCTAAGGCCCCAGGCTTCGCGCTGCCCGAGCTGGAGCACAACCTGCAGCTGCTCATCGAGCTCACAGAGCAGGAGATCATCCAGAACGACCGGCAGCTGCAGTACGAGCGCGACATGGTGGTCAACCTGTCGCACGAGCTGGAGAAGATGGCAGAGGTGCTGGAGCACGAGGAGAGGGCCATCGCCAACCTCAGCAAGGTCCTGGAGGTGGTGGAGGAGTGTGAGCGGCGCGTGCAGCCCGGCTGTAGCCACCCCCTCAGCCTGGACGAGTGCGCGCGCATCTTCGAGAACCTGCAGGACAAGTACTACGAGGAGTACCGCATGTCCGACCGCGTGGACCTCGCCGTGGCCATCGTCTACCCGCTCGTGAAGGAGTACTTCAAAGAGTGGGACCCCCTCAAGGTGTGTGCGTGGGGGACCCAGCCTCTGCCTCCGGGAAAGGCTGTGCAGAGGGTAGGAGGGGTGGTGGGCCGTGCTGGCCCTCAGCCGCCCCATGTCTCCTCAGGACTGTACTTACGGCACCGAGATCATCTCCAAGTGGAAAAGCCTCCTGGAGAATGACCAGCTCCTGTCGCATGGTGGGCAGGACCTCTCAGCAGACGCCTTTCACAGGTACATGGCACAGGGCCATCTCCTGGGGCCTGGAAGGGCGTGCTCCTGGCGGGGGAAGGCGTGCTGGCCCATGTGAGACTGCTACACGCTGGCACTGCCCTGGGAACTCTCGTTCACTCGTTCTCCCTCCACTTGCTGGGTATCTGAATGGCACGGGTGCCAGGCTTACCCTGGAGCGAGGCAGACAGCCCTTGTCCAGTCAGTGGAAAGGCAGGTGGACAGAAAGGAAGTGGACAGATCAGCCCAGGGTGTACACTGGCACGTGGAGGGAGTAACAAGGGAACGTACCTATCTGGTGGGGAGGTCTGAGGCAGAAGCTCTGAGAGGAGGTGACCTTTAAGCTGTGAGCCCACAGGGTGAGGCGTCAGCTGAGCAGAGCGCGCTGGGTGTGGAAGTGCACAGTCCTGGTGAGGAGCCCTCATGTGGGAGCCATGAGCCTGTGTGGCCCAGCCAGGCAGGCAGGTGCTGCTGAGGAGCATGTGGCGTGAGGTTGGTGGGCAGCCAGGATGAGGCAGGTGCGGCGCTGGCCGGTGAGGGGCCTGGCCCGCTGGATTCTGACCGTAGGTCCCCGCTGCTGCCTTTCTCTCTCACGGTAGAGCAGGCGGCGGTGGTGTACTCTGTGTGCTGGGAAAGCCGTTGGTGCACTTAGCTAGCCTGCCCTCTGCCTGCCTCCCCTAGGCTGATATGGGAAGTCTGGATGCCTTTTGTTCGAAACATCGTCACCCAGTGGCAGCCAAGGAACTGTGAGCCGATGGTGGACTTCTTGGATAGCTGGGTGCACATCATCCCCGTGTGGATCTTGGATAACATACTGGACCAACTCATCTTCCCCAAGCTGCAGAAGGAGGTGGGCCCATCTGGGAAGGAATGCTCAGCAGTAACCAGGGGACTTGCTCTGCATTTCTTTCTATCTCAGTGCTGCTAAAACACCTGCAGTTAACAGACCTTGTCAGCAGCTACTGCCCTATGTTAACTCCAGCCCGTTTCTCCCCAAAGCCCCTGTTGATAGCAATTCACTTCTTGGTTTCTTTATTAAAATTAGAATTGTGCCATTTCTGAGATTTCATACAGCTGCATGGGTGTGTTATTTGTGAGTTCCTCTGTTTCAGGGAAATGTGCACACTGCTTACCAAGCACCGTGGCTGCCTTTGTGCCTAACGTGTCCCGCCATAAAGGGGAGATCGTGTTCCCCACCTGTGCAGAGGACAGTGGCCAGAGCATGTGGTTTCGTTACCATTAATCACACAGGGTGTCCCACCACCTCCCAGGCTGCATGAGCCGCTGTCTTCCCGCCTCTCCTGCAGGTGGAGAGCTGGAACCCCCTGACGGACACCGTGCCCATCCACTCATGGATCCACCCGTGGCTCCCCCTCATGCAGGCGCGCCTGGAGCCGCTGTACTCGCCCATCCGCAGCAAGCTGTCCAGCGCCCTGCAGAAGTGGCACCCCAGCGACTCCTCCGCCAAGCTCATCCTGCAGCCCTGGAAGGACGTCTTCACCCCTGGCTCATGGGAGGCGTTCATGGTCAAGAACATAGTGCCCAAGCTGGGTAAGGAAGCGGGGAAACCGCATCCGGGTCCAGCAGCTCTGGTGCCAGGTTTCTTTGGCCAGTGGTATAACTGTTATTTCTTAAAACATGGCCTTTGAGCTGTGACTTCTTAGCCTGTGACGTTCCTCGCGGTAGAAGTGCCGTTTTGTGTGCTGAGGCTGAGTAGAAACAGAACGTGGGTCCTTAAGGCAGTGACTGTAGGCTGTGCTGAGCATGGCAGACTCGGCGTGTGTCCTGGTAACGGGGCGGCCATTGGTGCTCTGAAGTATTCATAGTATTTGATGCTAAGCACAGGAGTTATTTCTGGGTTAGAGAAGGAAATGATTTTTAAGAATTGCCTCGTCGAGTCTCTGGTTGACGTTTAGAGAGCCCGCTCCTGCGCTCCTGTGGCTTGGCCTCAGCCACGGGCTTTCTCTTGTAGGGATGTGTCTCGGAGAGTTGGTCATTAACCCTCACCAGCAGCACATGGACGCCTTCTACTGGGTCATCGACTGGGAAGGGATGATCTCTGTCTCCAGCCTGGTGGGGCTTCTGGAGAAGCACTTCTTCCCCAAGTGGCTCCAGGTACGCTTCGCTTTACTTCACTTGATGGGGGATGGGACAGAAGCAGAGGTTCACCTCACCCCTGGATAACTGTCCAGTGAGAGGGCTCTAATTACATAAATTACATGGCAGGACAGGAGTGAGTTTAGTAATATCAACAGTGACCACCATTTATCAGACATTTACCACATGCCAGATGTCATTCTATGTACTTGACTTAGGTCACTTTGGGACAGGCACGTGGTATCCCTATTATGTAAACAGGAGGCTGAGGCTCAGATGGTCTATGTGTAGGGCCTGTGGCCATCAAGCTGACTCCCAACCCCATGTCTATGTGCTAGGCTGCTGCGCCCCTACAGGTGTCACCAGCGTGTAGAACCAGGACCAAAACCAAATGAATGGCCCCTTCAGATGTTTTGCTCTATTTGTTGCTACTGTGGCTGCAAGTTTCTTTTTTTTTTTTTTAAGATTTATTTATTGTTTTTGAGAGAGAGCGAGCGACAGCGACAGCGTCAGACAGAGAGAAGGGGGAGGGCCCAGAATAGTCTCCATAGTTGCACATCATTGGGTTTTCCACACAGTTTCATTCCACAGGTGGGCGGGGCTCACAGGGCAGGAACTGGGCCAGGGTCTTGCCCTGGTGAGAACTGAACTGGGGGCACTCCCCAGTTCAGCATATGGGTCCGCATGGGCCGGGATTCAATCTTCGGTCCCTGGGGCTGCTAAGTGAGCGCCTAACCCAGTGAGCCATCCCGGCTTCCCCTGCAAGTTTCTTATTGTTCCTTTTTGGTAGGTGCTGTGCTCTTGGCTCAGTAACAGCCCAAACTATGAGGAGATCACCAAGTGGTACCTGGGCTGGAAGTCCATGTTCTCAGACCAAGTTCTGGCACACCCATCGGTCAAGGACAAATTCAATGAAGCGCTAGACATCATGAACAGGGCGGTGTCCTCCAATGTTGGTGAGTGGGGGTTCTGTTGGGTGTCCTTGCTACTGCCAGCCTTGCTGTGACTGGGAGGGGCATCTTTCCTGAGTGGAGGCTGCCTTAACGGGGATTCACACCATCTAGGTCCACCTCCAGGATCCACCCCCCCACCACCACCTGGCTGTACTTTGTGGCTTTTCAGGGGTCATCTGTGCATCTATGGGGCTAATGTTGTGTGTGCTACTGAAATGTGACAGGTCACAGAGTGGACTTGGGGCAGACAGCCTAACTCTTAGTTGCTGCTTAACCTCTTTCAGACCATTTCTTTACTTATAAAATAGCAGCAGCACCTACCTTCTAGGTTTAGAAACCTAGAAGGATTAGGTGAGTGACTAGTGTTCAATAGGTGGTATCTGTGATGTCAGAAGTAGGCAGAGTCTTAGACTGTTCACTTAGTACCTGTTCCCCAAACTGCTCAGGTCTAGGTGAGTCGGTCTGTCCAGATGGGAGTTCTGGAGCCTCCTCGGCCAGTCCTGTTACAGTGGGCTCACCTCTCAAAGCAAAGGCCCCTAAACAACTGCTCTAACCTTGTTTCACAGATAAGCTCACCAAGGCCAAGAGCTTACTCAAGGTCACACAGAGTGATAGCTGTGATTGGAATTTCTATTTCCTGAGCCTTTAATTCTTTCCACTAAGCCCATGACCTGAAAACAGAGTTAGAATTCATCAATGATGGCATTATGCTACTCTGGTTAATGGGGCAAATACTATATTGCTACGTACTCTACTTACCCAAGTCCCTCAGGGGACATCAGTGGGCCATCTGCATTTTCATGCTCTTACCTAGAAACTCTTCCTCAACCTCTCGGGCCCCAAGCTCCTAGGACCGCCCCCCACTTGTGCTCCTCAGTCAGCACTGGGCACCTGTGGGCCTGTGTGAGTTAGAAGTATAACTAGTACAGGCCATGCTTTCAAGGTCCTGCCAGCTGCCTCTGTGGCAGTGTGGAGTGAAAACTCCCAGCCAAGATGGGAGTGGAGTGGCCAGCGGCTGCTTGCCGGTCAGGGTGTCCAGCTCTGAAAGGGTAAATGCCTTGCGGCCCTTTCATTTTATGTTGCGTATTTAGTCATCTCTCTGGTGGTTAGAGGTTACCCTGAGACCCGTTTTCGTGCGACTCCAGCCCGCCGTCCAGGTGTCTGGTTATCTGTTTTAGTGCTCTGTGTCCGAGGCACAGCTGCCCTCGTCAGTCACACGTCGGTTTTAGGGAGGTGGTATCTGTAGGGCGCCCAGACTCGGCCCTGTCTCAGCTCGATCTATGTGCGTGTCAGAACACTCCCCACCCCTCAGCCCCCCGCCCTCATCTCTCCTAGGTGCCTACATGCAGCCCGGAGCACGAGAGAACATCGCCTACCTCACCCACACGGAGCGGAGGAAGGACTTCCAGTATGAGGCGATGCAGGAGCGACGGGAGGCCGAGAACATGGCCCAGAGGGGTATCGGTGTGGCCGCCAGCTCTGTGCCCATGAACTTCAAGGATCTCATTGAGACCAAGGCCGAGGAGCACAACATTGTCTTCATGCCCGTCATCGGGAAGCGGCACGAAGGGAAGCAGCTGTACACCTTCGGCCGCATTGTCATCTACATTGACCGGGGCGTGGTGTTCGTCCAGGGCGAGAAGACCTGGGTCCCCACATCCCTGCAGAGCCTGATCGACATGGCCAAGTAGGCAGGGCGCTTGGACCTGAGGGACGCATTCACGAATAAACAGTGTTTTAAACCTTCGCTGAGAGAGTAGCTTCTCTGTTGAGGAGACACTTCCGTCAGGCCAGGTCACTGGGAAGTGAGGCAGTAAAGCATGGTAACTCTTCCTTAGAAGTGCACATCACCCCCTACACAGGACGGCCGAGCTGTGTGATTCCCTGGTCTCTTCAGTTGGCCCACTGCCAAGTCTTCGGAATCCCTCCAGGGCAGCCTCCGTTAGTCTGGTGGCAGCTGCTTGTGCCTGAGCTATCATCAATGCGGTGCAGTGAATCCGAGTCAGCAGCTGAAGGGCCTTCTGTCTTGTTCCTGATGATTTCAAGGTCCTCACAGTCCTGATAGTCTGGTTCTTCCTGAAACGCCCAAGTGCACATGGAGAGCTGGCTGAGCTTCTGAACAGGGAACCAGTGGATGGAGGTGTCATTAAATACATCCATGTACTGCGACGTCTGGGGAAATGCATACTCCTCCAGTCCTTTTCGAATCTGAGCAGAACAGTTCACATGTAAAAGAGGGTAACCTTGTTAGTCACAGGAAACCCCACTCTCCTAGATTATATTTCCATTTTACTGGTCCCCCTCCCTCCATGTTGTCCTTTAAAAAACATAGGACTAGGATATTTGGATATTCTAAGTGTTTCTGTGCAATGCACTGGAAGCCCCAAGGGCAGTGGACAAGTTGGAACGAGATACTGAAAATGTTAGACTTTCTGGAACCACAGACCCATCGACAGAGCTCGCTGATGTCTAGTATCGTAAGTTCGTTCGCTCTGCCTCCAGTTAGACCCTCGCGAGCTTCTGCCTCTACATGTAAAGGCAGGATTCCGCACGGCGACAGAACTAGGATTTCACACCTCCATCCCAGCCCCTTCATTCAGACAGATACCTTTGCAATGTAGGCATAATTTTTCTGCAGAATCCTTGTCAACGACCTAGAAATAAAAACATTTTTAAAAGCACAATTAGGTGGTATGAGTCATTTTACTTAAGACATACGAGGGCTATCCAGAAAAAATCCAGCCATAAATGTTTTTGTTTTTCATATTACATGGCTGGATGTATTCTGGACAGCCCTTATTTTAAATATAGTAAGAATTTTTAAAATAAGGGTATAGAGTACATTAAGTATTTAGTAGAAAATGTGAGTGCCCAGTAACTACCCATTTTCCTCAAGGGAGAGACAGAGCAGACACCTAGGCATCCCAAGACAGGAGAAGGGCCTGGGGCTGCAAGAAGAGAAATCCAAGTTTTTTCCCATTAAAAAAGTAAATCCTGTCCATCATACGGGAAAGGAGGGTTATTGGCAAGAAGACCCCTTCTTTGACTGAGGACATCTTTCTTCAGCCCTCTGTCCACTTCCCTGTGGAAAAGCATTTCCAGGAGCAAGCTGTCGTGGGCACGTGTGCTGCCTGTGGGTCAGTCGAGGAAGGGGTTTCCCCTGAGTTGTGGCGGCAACTCAGTGCTCGGGCTTACCTTTCCTCCAGTCCTCTGAAACTGTTCCCAATGATGACCATCTTGGAGAGGGCATCCACTGACCAGTTACTCCACAGCAGGTTGTTGTACAGGGCTGTCCCACAGTGCAGCATGTAGAAGATGGTGCGCTCGCCACAGACGCTCCGTTTGCCTTCCTGAGGGTACAGTATGCACAGACGGAAACCCGCTGCTTACAAGCAAGGGAGAGCTAGGACAGCTTAATAACGAGCTGCGAGTTCTCACCACAGAAAAGAAGTAAAATGTAACTGAAGTGACAGATGTGTTACCTAACCTGGTCATCACTTTGCAATATATATGTGTATCAGATCACACTACATCTTAAACTTACACATGCTGTATGTAAATTACATCAGTAGAGCACAGGAGAAAAATGAGGAAAGCAAACAAGTGTGAAAAGGAAAAAGCCTACATTGCATTGTGGAGCAGTTACAAATCTATAAAATGATATGGGGTTAAAAGCCAGGAAATCACGATGTCCAGAAAGAACTCATGCTTACTTAAATGTGTGCCCCATGAACACAGAAAGCTCCGGATCAACAAAGGGACCTCTGGGTCCGTGACAGCAAGGGCAGGAGGGGATGGCAATCGTTACTGCCCCCCATGTACTGGGTTTGGTAATCCGTGGTCCTGCGCCACTCTGCAGGCCCCGCCCATGACAGTCCTTTGGAGAAGGCCCCACAGGCCCCTTCTGGAGAAGCACTGCTCACAGCCTAGCTGCTCGGCAGGGAACGCCAGGCCCGCTCTTTGCTTTGCTGTCTGCCCCTTGCTACAGCTGGGCCTCTCTGCGGCTTCCCTTCTGTTAGCAAACTGCCAGCTCTGGACAGGCTGCTGCGACCCCGGCCCTTTACCCCCAGCAAGCTCCTGGCTGACTTTCACACCCGACTCCACCCCCAGAAACAACACAGGTGCCCTTCCCGTCTAGGTGCCTAGTCCGCAGCTCCACCTCTGGCTGTTCCCTGGTTCACAGACCACATGCCTTGCTGTGACTGGGCTCCCTGAAGACAGGGACTGGCTTTCGTTTACCTTGGTCCTCCGAAGCTCCTTACCCAGTACAAAGCAGACCCTCAGCAAAGATGATGTGAATTCAATGGCAGTGTTTCAGGAGCTTGCCAATATGGGCAAACGATTCTCCTGCCTCAGCTGGGCCTCATTTTCATGGTTCATAATAAGAACTGAGATGGCAGTTTTCCAGAACAGAGAGGAACCAAATGATTATTTTATAATCCCTGAGACAATACAAAACTAAATTCTGAGGCATCTCTATACTGGCTTCAGTCCTCTGCATGTGAAATGATTTTCTTTTTTCCAGGTCTCAGGACATTTTGAATCTCAACTACTTTAAGGGACATGGGTGGGCAGAGGCTTCACCCATACTTCACCGCCGGTGCTGTGGGTGTGACCGGCTCCAGCTCCAAAGAGGGACATGTTCTGTCCCCTTTATCACCTCCCTAGGGCAGCGTAAATTCTGATCATTAAGTGAGGCACTGAGACTGTGTGCCCTTTTAATATATATATTTTTTGTCTTATTTTTTTAAGATTTATTTTATTGTTTTTGACAGAGACAGAGAGAAGAGGGAGGGCCCAGAGCAGTCTCCATAGATGTACGTCATCAGTTTTCGACATGTTTTCATTCCACGCAGGTGGGTTGGGCTGCGCAGGGCAGGAACTGGGCTGGGGGCCTCCTGCATGGGAAGCCACCCCAGTTCAGCATATGGGTCTCCACAGGCAGGGGCCGGGATTCAACCCTCAGTCCCTGGGGCTGCAAAGCAAGCACTTAACCCACTGAACCATCCCAGCTTCCCTACTCCCCTTTTTAATATTTTAATACCAACAGTAAATAACAACTTAGCATAATTCCTGGACACAGAATCCTCATAAAAATTTTGTAGGGGATGCAGGGATGGCTCAGCAGTTGAGCACTTGCCTTGCAATCATGAGATCCAGGGATTGAATCCCGGCCCTGGCCCGTGCAAACCCATATGCTGAACTTCAGCACAACTAGCCCTCCAGGATGGCAAGAAAGAGAGAAGCTCCTCGCCTCCCATGCAGGAGGCCCCTAGTCAGTTCCTGCCCCACGTGGCCCCACATCCACCTGTGTGGAATGAAACTATATCAAAACTAATGTATAATAATGGAGACTGCTCTGGGCTTGCTAACTCTTCTCTCTCCCCCTCTCCTTCCCTCAAGCAATAAAATAGATCTTTAAAAAAATGTGTAAACTTAACATGTTCCAGTTCATGCCATTTGTGTAATTTATTTTTTTCTGATGATATAACAGTCCAAGATGTGGGTGGCTGACGGTCACATGTTACAGGCACTGGGGATGCAAGCAAGCAGTGGAAGGAACTGCTGTTCAAAGAAAACGCGTGCATGGGACAGAGCCCAGGGTCCGTGGGTCGGCAGTTACACAGCCCTGCCCACCCCCGACCCCTAAACCACTCACCTCGTTCTCACTGACAACAGTCACCCCAAGGGTGTTAAGAACTGCAATTTCAAGCTGGGTAAACAGAGGGTCATACACCCAGCAATGACTTCTGGGAATCTGCAGAAAGGAAGAAGGTGTTTATTTCAACCCAAATACCTGTGTGCACACCGTGCGTAAGAACAAGGGAGGGTGATAAAGAGTCAAAGAACATACCTGGCACTTTTCCAGGAAGAGAAGCAAAAACGTTAGCTGGCTTCTGGCTATGACGCATGTGGAAAAGTTCCCAAGGCCGTAGCCCACGCACTTCCAATGGCAGGTTCCCGTGACCAGGGTCTCTCTTGGAATGCAGCCAGGGGCCACAGCTGACTCATCTGATGAGCCAAGGTGCAGGTTTCCAAGGGCTTCCGAGAGGGTCCCCGCTGGGGCCTCCGGTTGTTCCAGATATTTCGTAAGACACTTGGTGATGGTTTCTGAGAAAGCAGGCCGTGGAACACAGTCAGAGAGCTGCTCTGATGCCGTGAGCGGGTCACCCACAGAAGCAGCCACAGAGCCAGGGAGAAAAGCTCTGCCACCCACTCCTAAACACGCCTGAGACAGGCAGCTGTGTCCCCCCAAACTAACAGCATGTCCTGGCCCCTGTCATGGCTAAAACCTTACGGAATGTTTCAGCACAAAACAGGCTTCATTTATGGACACAATTTCCATCTAAACCTCGACTGTGAACTCATTCCAGCTTAATAGGAGGTACCTGGTAAATGCAGGTTATGGTCTGAAGTACCAACTGTTTTTATTATAACAAAGAATAGAGGAGCCGAGCTTTCAATATTACACTATAATGGCTGGAGGTAGGATAGTCATTGTGTAAAAAGTTCAAAGAAAAAAGGTAGCAGGGGCTTCTAGAGTCTAACGAAAAATGCTTTGTTTGAATCTCCCCCTACAGTGGTGGGCTCTCCTGTCTGTCCTTTTATACACTGGGGCTGAATTTAGTTGCACAAATACATATGCAAAACAAAAAGCAAAAAACCATATATTCCTACAATATATCAATTTTCACTTACCAGCAAAGATAGTCTTTTTTTAAAAAAAAGATTTTATTATTGTTTGAGAGAAAGTGAGAGAGAGAGGGAAGTGGAGAGGGCCCAGAGCAGTCTCCATAGTTGTACATCATTAGCTGTGACATAGTTTCACTCCACACAGGTAGATGTGGAGCCGCATGGGGCAAGAATCGAACTGGGGCCTCCTGCATGGGAGGGAGAACCTTCGCTGCCATCCCAACGATTGGTTACCAGTTACAATGCAGTTCAGCACATGCGTTTGCACGTGCCGCAGCCAGGATTCGATCCCTAGACCTTGCGGTTGCAAGGCAAGCTCTCAACCTGCTGAGCTATCCCAGCATCCCAAAGGTATCTTTAAATAAGACCCCAGTCAGCAAAGGTTGCATGAAAAACTGGCTCTTTTATCCTTGCTGGTAAAAGAATTGGTAAAATGTTTTTGTGAAACAACTTCACAATGGATATCAGATTCATCACTGTCTTTCACTGAATAATTTCACTTCTGGGAATATATCCTAAGAAGATCATCCTAAATTTGTTAAAAGCTTAATGCATAAAGATGCTCACTACAAAGTTAAGATAATAAGTAAAAAGCAAATAAAAAAATAAACTTAAAAGTCCCTTAAAATTATGACTATGGCATGTTCACTCATGTACTGATATTTATGTTCCCATACATATTTTAAAGAAGAGATTATAGCTGCATGGGAGGAAAAGGTGTGCATTGTAATCTCAAGGGAAAAGAGCAAGATAAATAATAATCTCAACAATAATAATGACAGCTAACATTTATTGTCCCTGTGCAGCAGGCGAGCACTGTTCTAAGCACTTCACTACTCAGCCTCATTTAATACTCAAAATTATACAGCAGGATAGGTACATTATCATCTCCATTTCTCTCATAAGGAAACTGAGGGTCAGGTTAGTTAAGTGCCCAAAACACAGCTGTACCGGGGGAGTCAGAATTGGGGCCCAGCGTGTACACTGCTCCGTGGAGCAAAATGTCATCAGACGAGGATGGAATCCTCTCTTCCTCACAGTCAGGCCCTCCTCCCACCCCCCCACCCCCCCACCCCCAGCCTTAGTGAGGTGGTACTCACCTAGTGCCGCACTCCAGAAGTCAGAAACAAGCAGGTCCTCCCTGATGAAAAACATGGCGGGGTCATCTCTCAGCCTTTTCAGAATTGCCCTAACAGTGACCCTCCTCCTGACCACAGTGTGGACGTGGGAGCATGATGCAGTACCGTCAGACACAGTGCCCACCCGAGTGACAGCAGGAGGATACAGGTGAACATGTCCAGAGTCAGAGCACGCACTACAGGGTCACAGAAGGAATCAGGTTCACAGAGGGCAGTGGGGGCTCACACAGGGCAGCAGAGTGGCTTTCTTGGAGGAGGCCCCCAACTCCCAGGGACAAGTCTTGCTCTGTTCTGTGTCCTTGGTCCACAACAGAGCTTGGCACAGAGGTGCAGTTCCACAAATAGTTAAGTGCACAAATTTAGCCTTTCGCAGCTTCAATTTCCTCATCTCTAAAATGGGGATTAGCGGGATGCCGGGACAGCTCAGTGGTTGAGCGCTTGCCTTGCAATGGCAAGGTCCAAGGTTCAACTCCCACCACCCGCCTGTGAAAACCCATAAGCAGAACTGCATTGCAAATGGTAACCGTTGGGATGGCTCAGTGGCGAAGGTTCTCGCCTCCCATGAGGGAGGCCCCCAGTTCGGTTCCTGCCCCACACAGCCCTACATCTACCTGTGTGTAACAAAACCATGTCATAACTAATGATGTACAAACTATGGAGACTGCTCTGGGCTCTCCCTACTTCTCTCTCTTTCTCTCACCTTCCCTCAAACAATAAAATAAATCTTAAATACATACATACATACAATAAATGGCCTTTGTTATTATAAATAATTCCAAGGTGGAAGTAAGAGACAAACCAAGTGTTTGGGCTTTCCTTATTCAAGTCAACTGGTAGCCACAAACCCAGAGCACACCATAGTCAATGGTGTATTAAAATGAACTGAAAGAATTCACCAGTCAAAAGACACAGAGCGGCTGAATGTATAAAAACAAAACAAAACAAAACAAAACACCAAAATAAGACCCTAGTAGAGACTGACTTCAGATGTAAGGACACACACAGACTGAAAGTGGAGGGATGGAAAAGATTTCCATGCAAATGGGAACCAAAAGAAAGCTGAGATATCCATATTTATATCAGTCAAAATAGACTTTAAAACAAAGAGATACCAAATTTGGGATGCAACAAAAGTAGTTCTAGAGGGAAGTTCATAATAATAAGTGCTTACCTCAAGAAATGAGAAGTCCCACATAAACAACCTACTTTTACATCTTAAGGAACTAGAAATAAAAGAAAAAGCCAAGCCTAAAGATAGTAGGAGGAAGGAAACAACAAAGATTAGAGCAAAAATAAACAAAATAGACACTAATAAAATAGGAAAGATCAATAAAAGTAAAACCTGGTTCTTCGAAAAGATAAAATTGATAAACCTTTAGTAGACTCAAGAAAAAAAATTGAGCAAACTCAAATAAAATTAGAAATGAAAGGAGGAGGAAGCCAGAATGGCTCAGTGGGTTAAGCACTCACTTTGCAGCCCAGGGGACTGAGGATCGAATCCCGGCCCCAGCCTGTGCAGACCCATATGCTGAACTGGGGTTCTCACCCAGGTGAGACCCTGACCCAGTTCCTGCCCTGTGTGGCCCCGAGCCCACCTGTGGAATGAAACTATGTGGAAAAACCAATGATGTGCAACTATGGAGACTGTTCTGGGTCCTCCCCCTTCTCTCTGTCTCTGTCAAAAACAATAAAAATAAATCTAAAAAAAAAAAGAAATTAAAAGAAATATTACAACAGATACCACAGAAATGCAAAGGATCATAAGAGACTCCTATAAACAATTATATAATAACAAATTGGACAAACTAGGAAATGGATAAATTCCTAGAAACATAAAACCTTCTAAGATTTCCTACCAAGAAAACCCCATTATCATCATATTTCTCAGTAAAAACCCTATGGGCTAGGAGAGAGAAGAATGATAGATTCAAAATATTGAAAGAGAGAAACCACAAACCAAGAATAATATATCCAGCAGTTATCTTTTAGATATGAAGGAGAAATAAAGGCTTTTCCAGACAAAAAAGCTGAATTTACCACCACAAGATCTGGATTATAAAAAATACTGAAAGGAACTCTTCTGCCTGAAACACAAAGACAAAAGTAGACAACACTTTGAGGTAAGTGACAGACAGAAGTACAAAATTGCATCTCAATTTCAGAATAGGATAGTAAACATTGAATTATAGCATAAAAGCTACAAGAGAAAAAAATCATTATAAATAACTATAGCTACTGCAATTTGGCATTGAACACATAGATAAAAAGGGATAACTTGTAACCAAAAAAAACCAAAACAAAAAACAAAAAACATAAAAGGGGAGAATGAAAAGGATTGAACTTATATAGGCAAATGATGATAAGAATGATGTCAGGAGAAAAAGAACCAGTTGATCTATGAGGCATTTTATACAAACCTCATGGAAAGCATAAAACAAAAATCCAAAGATGAGACACAAAACATTAAAAACATCACAAACAGGAAATGGAGAAAAACATCACAGAAAACCACCATACTAAAATAGCAGACAAGAAACACAAGGGAAAACAAAACAAAACAATGGAGACACAGATCAACCAGAAAACAAAAGATAAAAGTCCTCATATATCAATAGTCATCCTAACTGAACTCATCAATCAGAAAGCACAGAGTAGCTAGATGGACTGAAAAACAAGAAAGACCCAACTATATGCTGCTTTCAACAGACCAATCTCAGCTCCAAAGACAAGGCTCAAAGTGAAGAGGTGGAAAATGATACTCCAAGCAAATGGTATCCAGAGAAAACAGTGTAGCCATACTTATGTCAGAGAAAATAGATTTCCAGACAAAAAAAAAAAGGTAACAAGAGACGAAGATGGACATTTTCTAATGATAAAGGAGACAATACATCAAAATATATAAAGCAATTATTAACAGATCTAAAGGGAGAGACAGTTTTACAATAATAGTAGACTTTAATACCCCACTTATGCCAATGGATATAAGCAGATCATCCCAACAGTCAGCAAGAAAACATCGGCCTTAAATGAAACATTAAACCAGATGGACTTAATAAATATTTTCCATCCTCAAGTGACAGAATATACATTCTTCTCAAGTGGATATGCAACATTCTTAAGGACAGACCATATGTTGGAACACAAAATAAGTCTCAATAAATTTAAGAAGACTGAAATCATATCAAGCACCTTTTTTGGACTTAAAAAAAAAAAAAAAAAAAAAAAGGCTTGGATCTGAATTGACAAGCCAGGGACTTTAAAGAGTGGAGAGAATTGCCGCCCAGAGGCTGCCTTGACGTTCCGCACAGCGGGTACAGGAGGGTTCTAATGCACAGGAAGCGCTTTGTAGACTGGCGAGCGTGTGCACGGAACAGCGTGTGCACGGAACAGCGTGTGCACGGAACAGCGTGTGCACGGAACAGCGTGTGAAGTGCTGGGCCGCTCTCTGCCAGGGCAGCGGGGACCGCACCACACTTGGGGCTGCAGGTGGAAGTAGGAAGCTCCTGGAGGTAGGTATTGGAGAAGTTGAAGGGGACTAACAATATCAAGGTGTATGGAAAGCACCTTAAGGAGTTCTCCATAGTCAGTGGCACACCCATTCTCACTGGCACCTTTTGAGATCCATCACTGCTTGTTTTTCTCAGGCCCAGTCAGCTGGTCAGCCCACTTCTTCCTAGTGCCTCCGTAGCACGTACAATTAGTCTGTGTGAAATGGTTGTCATTGACTAATTCACCGCATCCTCAAAACAAGCCTCTATAGGTATTATTGTCACACCCATCTCGCAGATGAGAACACTGAGGCTGACTGCATAACTTCCCCCAAGGTCCCGCCGCTATAACTGCTGTAAGAGGAATGACAACCTCACTGACCGAGCACTATAATCCAGTCTGTCATGAACTCGTTGCCTCCGTCAAATCCTCAGACTAACCCCTTAAAGGGTATGCAGGTATCCCCACTTTACCGATGGAGAGACTGAGGCTCGGAGAGGTCCCACAGGCGTGAAGATTCGGACCCAGGACCGGCCCTGCACTCACCCGGCCTCCTGGATGCGACGAAGCACGACTCCGCCGTCCACCTCAGGCTCTGCCTCGGGACCCCGGGCCGCCGCCGCCTCCCCGGGCCGCGGACGTCGAGCCGCGGAGCGCTTTCTCCGCGGAGCCGCAGTCTGCCAGGCTTCCCGCGCCGCCGCCGCCATGGGCTGCCGACGTCGCGGGCGCCCGGCGCGCGCGGACTACGTCACTGCCGCGCGCCAGCCCTGCAGAAACTAGGAGGCGGCACGCGGTGGCGGCGCGTGATCCCGGCGCTGCTCCGCCGCTCGCGTAGGTACCCGGCGGGAGTCGCTGGCGCCCCGCTGCCGCCCACATCCCGGCTCCCGAGCCCCGGTCCCCGGGCTGCCTGGCTGCTCTGGCGGGTGGGCGGCTCGGGGACACCGAGGGGCGGGGCTGCGGCCGAGAGCGCCTCATCGCGGCCTCTGCGCGCAGTGGCGGGGCCCGGATTGACCCCCTCACCTTTGCCCACTACTTCTCACCCCTCCGGAGCTGGGGGCAGACGACCGCTTCCTGGCCCTTCGCAGTCCTCAGCGCCCTTTCCCCTGCCCCGCTGACCCCTGAGGTCGTTTTCTACACCGCCAACTCCGCCTTCTGCCCCCCAGGCTATTGCCGGCCCATCTTGATCACCCTGGGTCGTTTCTGCCACTTCCCAGCCTGCCAGAACCTCTGGTCACATCCCAATACCTTCCCTACCCCAAGGCCATTAGCGGCTTCTTCTGGACCTTTCAGAGATAAGAGCGTGGACCTTGACGGTGTAGGGCCCAGTCCTCTGGGAACAAGGGACAAGGGCTTTCACGCTGCTGTCCTTGTTTCCCAAAGCTTAGATGTCTCTCCACAGGCATCCAGATATGCTTCTAATAGCATGAGCGTGACCCTACGGAGGCCCACCCCAAGATACCCAGAACTGAGAGAAGATCAGAGTTTTACAGGCCATCAGAGATTCAGTGGGGGTCCTCTCTGGAGACTTCTCTCTACCCAAAGAGCTTTAAAAAACTATTGTGTGTCCCAGGAGGATGACAGATGGTGAGCAAGCATTTAAAACCATGTCACTGGGGACATTAATCTTGAGGAAAGTGACAGTAGGCATGCAGTTTTGAAGGGACCAAAGGGTTGTCGTGTGGAAGGATTAGACCTTGTTTTGTTTTCCTGGGGAGTGTTACGCACACCTGTGTGTGGACGTTACTGGGAGGACAGCCTTAGCTCTCTGGAAGGATAAATTGAACACTGTGAACTGCCCGTCTCTGGAGGGAGGAAGCCAGAGACTGTCCAGGGCATGTTTGAAGATGAGTACAAGGGATAGGATTAGAGTTCAATGATACCAGAATCCCTCTGGACTCTGAAATTCTATGATAGCCTGAGTTGCCTTTCCTCCTGTGGGGATTTGAAAGCCACTCCTCTTTGTGTTTTGAAACTTGCCCATCTCTGAAATTCTATGTGTTCTTGTTACTGTGGGGCTATCAAAGTGACAGTTCCTCAATTTGAGTTCCATTATTACTTCCAGCAACTGCTTTATTTGTATAGCTGCCCTTGACTCCCAGAGCTCTACCCAGGTTACTTTATCTTCCGTGAGACATCGGTGTTAAAAAAACTAAGGGATTTACTCTGAAGTCCTACTGCCTTCTCTTTGATTTTGAAACTATTTGTGACTTTCTAGAAAGCTCTTTGGAAGTATGCCATTTGCATAACACTGCTGAGTCACATGCTCTCTCATGGGTGTCTGAAATAATCTATTCCTTGTGTTTATTTTAGTGCCAAGTCACTGAAGTTTGAGCAGGAAGCCTCAAAACGTTTAAAAAAAACCTCCCGAATGGCTTTGAACCAGACAAGCTAGAAATACTCCAGAACACGGCCTTCAGCATGCACCACTGTGGTGGGCTTTCCTGGAGAGGAGTTTTTTCAAGAGCCAGGGAGCTGCTGTTCACAGAACCAGATGAATGGATCTGACTTTTCTGGTAGAATTCTCCTGCTTCGTTATATCCTCTCCCAGAGTTCTGAGAGGTGTGAAGGTATTCATGGAACTCAAAGGCCTGCAAAGAGGGAAGTAGCACTTTCACACGGAATGAAAACTAAGCCAGTGACAGTTGTGACTGATAACACCTAGACCTCCCACATCCAGATTCACTGGACTGGGGACACAAGAAACCATAACTGGAATAGAAAACCCAAATAAAGAGATTGAGGGCAACTGGAAAGTAAATGGCCGCCTCCACTTCAACAGAGACCAAGTCAGCCTCCTGGTGAGTAGTGAGGCCTTGCCGGTGAGTTGCTGGGCAGATGTTTTGGGTGACCTGAAAATCCCCAGCCAGATTGCCTTGAATTTACTAAGGAAAAATAAAAAGCCGTTTTCCTCCAAGCAGCTGAATCAAGCGAGTGAGCCGCTTCTCAGCAAAGCTGCCGTGTTGTAACCTTGCAGGCACCTTGCAGTATTCAGATGAGCCCAGCACTGCAGATAGATTATAGAAAGATAACCACAGCTGGGTTGTGCATCTGGCTTGGATAATAATGCGGGCAGTGGAGTCTGGCTTTTGAAAGACCAGAAATGGTTGCACTGCTGCATTGCACCAGGAGAAGAAGTCTGGCCCGTCTTCAGTTTGGCTCTTGAAGGGTATTACATAACTTCTGCCTGCAACTCTGTTGCCTTCTAACCCCACGTGGGTTAATAAGTCTCTCTTCACTGTGTTCAGCAAACATTAATCAAGGACGTGAGCGTGAAAGGCATGGTTTAACTAGAATGAGCAGGCTTTAGTGACCAATGTGTGTATGTGGAAGTCGAAACAGTGGAGCAGTTCAAAATGACACCCAGGTTTTCTTGTTTGTGCCTGGAAGAGCAGGGGCGCTTTCACCAGAGAACATATGGAAAGGGTAGAATGGGGCCCGCAGAGGGGCTTCTGAATTGTGTTTGAAACGTTTTTAAGGCTTTTGATCTGGACTTGACCTGCAGCCAGTTGCACATGTGGAACGCAGGAAAGCGGCCTGCTCTGGACACTGTGTTAGTGCTTGTCCTCGGGAAGATAAGGTGGGAGCTGGAGAGGATGGAGGGCGTCCCGGGGAGAAGAGAACAGGCACCAGTGGTCACAGCTCCTCCTGCTGTTAGCTTGATAGGTGTGCTTGTGGCGGTTTAGAAGTAAAACCCAGGTTCAGTCTTTGAGGAGTTTGCTTTGTGGTCTTAAAGAGGTCATTATAATTCTACTGCAGAGCACACTGTAAGGTTTTAGACAAGGACAGAGGGTTGTAGAAATCCAGAGGAGAAATTCCTCTGGGGGTCAGAAGTTTGATGTGGGTTCATGTCTGAGTTACCCTTGCAAGGTTTTGACAGGCAGTGAGGGGTTCATTGATCCTCTGAATTCTCAAAGGCTTCGTTTTTCCACTAGAGACACTATCCTCTCTTGCAACAGACCGGCCCCAGGGCCAGCAAAGGCAGCGCCCACTGTAGGCCCTCAGTAATGTTTGTGAAATGAATCTAGATCCCTGGTAGGATAATTCAGGCGATCATCATGTCCAGCAGTTGTGAGGAGTGCATCTGAGACAGCCCTAGCTTACTTTATTATCATGAGCCTTAAGTAGGGTGACCAGATTTTAACATTGGTAAAGCGGGACACCATTGACCGGGGGGAGGGGGTTCTTGATTAAAAATTTGTTCTATCTCCCGCTGTTCCCTAGCTTGTCATGCATTCTTTCCAAAAATCGGGACTTTTTTAAAACGCTGCGGGACGCGGGACAAATTGTTAAAAATCGGGACTCTCCCACCAAAAGCGGGACATCTGGTCACCTTAGCCTTAAGCGACAGCTCCCCAAACCATGTGGTTTATATAGTTCAGGTTCAGTGTCTCAAATACGAGGCATCATTGTGGGCGCTCCGTCTTAGCTACTGGTCTGTCTTTCACCCAGACGGTTTAACGGCTGGGGAGAGGCATATTTTTAGTTTGACTCAACTGCACTTATGAAATGGTTTTTATGTATTTGTAGCCACTGGTTGCTTTCTCCTCTGGGGCCACCAGAAGGTTTTTCAAACACCACGTAATGAGCTCTTTGGGGGCTGGGAGACAGGAAGCTGTGGTTTTTTGAACGCTTTGATCCCTGGATGAAAGGAAACATGGTTCTGTTCTGTTCTCTTGCCAGGTGGAATTATTTTTTCCTTTATGATGGTTCAAAGGTAAAGGAAGAAGGAGATCCAACAAGGGCTGGCATTTGTTATTTTTACCCATCTCAGGTAAGCCACTCACACATTACTGTTCTGTGGGGATCTTCCTGCCTCAAAGGAGTGACTTTTTAAAAGTATAGGGTTTACACGGGAACAGTTTTCTTAGGATAATCTATGCAATTGACATTTCTCCTCTCTTTTTCTTAGTTGTACTAGTGCTCGTTGTTCTGGTCTTAAAATTGCCAGGCAGCTCAGAACTTCCATCCTCTTTAGCTCTCTGTTACCAGGATGATTCTGTCTGACCCCTCTGTTCCCAATTTTTGATTAGCTCATTTAAAAAAGAAAACTTTTATTCAAACATGTACAAATATAGAGGGGAGAGTATCATGAACTCTCTCTCATATGCCTGTCACTAGCTTTAACAGTTATCAACACTGCTGATTTTGTGTGACCTAACTTAACGTCTTTCCCCACCTTTTCTTTCTGGAGTATTTTGGAGCAAATCCTAGACATTGTGTCATCTCACCAGTATCAAGTGACATCTCTAAATGAAAAGGACTTTTTTTTAACATCGTGTCTAACAAAAGTTACAGTAATCAGTAACAGTGATTCAAATACTGCCTTATTGTCTTAGATGTTATAATACTGAGACCTACCTTCCTTCCCCCTTTCTCTCTCTTTTTCCTAATCAGGACCCAAACAAGATCCACATGATCCATTTGGTTATGTTGTGTTTTTAGTCTCTTTTACTGTAGAACAGTCGTCCTCAGCCACCCATCCTCCTCTGCTCCCCCCGCCCCCAATGCCACTGAATTACTGATGAAACCAGGCCACTGCAGACTGTGAGAATGTCCCACACTGGATTTCGCTGAGGACTTCCTCATGGTGGTGTCATCTAGTGTTTTCTACCTGCTCTGTTTCCTTTAGACTAGTAGTAAGACCTAGAGCCACGATTAGGTTCAAGTTCAGTTGTGTTCGGCAAGAATTCTTCATAGGCAGGGCATAATATTTTCTGTTCATTACCTAATGTCTGGCCGCCCCTGGTGAGTTGCTGCTAAGATCGATTCAGAGGTCATGTGATTACCCTCTGACTCGGATACTGGGATCGATTGAGGCTGCTCTGGCCACCCTGCAGAGGATTTGAATAGGGATGAAAGGCTCTTCTCCTATGCATGTTGGTTACATTATAGGATATAATCCTGGGAACAAAAATGTAGTTCTGTGCAGTCACCTTATGTGTTCACTGTGGGTGTTCTGTGACAGTTCATTCATCCGGGCAGGGGTGGGCAAACATTGTCTAAAAGAGCCAGAGTGAATATTTTAGGCTTTTGCAAGCTACCTAAGGCCTCCAACACATACTCTTTATTGCTGTTTTGCCAGCCCTTTAAAATATATAAAACCCATCCTGAGTGCGCACAGGTCATATAAAAACAGGTGGCCATCTGGCCTGCAGGCTATACAGTGTGCCAACCCCTGCTCTAAGGAAGGACACAAGAGCTCAACAGTTTCAATTTCCTGTCTGGAATTTGCTCCTTTCCCGTAGACCCTGCTTGACCAGCAAGAGTTGCTTTGTGGACAGATTGCTGGAGTCGTCCACTGTATCTCTGACGTCTCTGGCTCTCCTCCCACGCTCATTCGTCTGTGGACACTCAAGTTCGCCATAAAGGTCGACGGAGATTACCTTTGGGTGAGTTTAACAGGCAGGACCAGTGCCAACAGAGTCAGCTCCACCATGAGTCCTTTGTCTAGGTGATAAGAATTGTGATGATAAAGTTTAGAAAGTAATGCTTTCTAAGGCTCTCAAGCCTAGAATCTCCTCCCTTGCCCTGTGTGCTGTGCCAATGTCATCCATAATTCCTGTGTCACCCTCTGCAGGTGCCCATCGTAACTGAGTCCTCTCCATAACATTCCTCATGCCATCCTGCATTGCACGTGGTGGGTTTCTCCTCCTTTGAAAGACTTAAGGAAGCCTATAGAAATTCTCTTTCCTCTGCGATGCAAGTTGCGTTTTTAATCCCCATCATTTTTTCTTTGTATTTTCTATACTTCCCTATACTCTCCACACTTACTGGGTAAGTGACCCAGAAACTCTTAAGCTTGTCCAACCTTTGGCCTGTGAGCCGCATGTGGCCCAGGATGGCTTTGAATGCAGCCCAACACAAATTAAAACGTGAGATTTTTTGTGACTTTTTTTTTAGCTCATCTATTGTTAAATTTAGTGTATTTTATATGTGGCACAAGACGATTCTTCGTCCAGTGTGGCCCAGGGACATTGTGCCCCTGCTGTAAGACATTGATGCATATATGTTAGGTTTCAAAGAACCATTAAAAAGAAAAACCGTTTCTTTACAGTTAGTAGTACCATGTATTCTAAAGTGCTGTTTTCCCATGTCTACACTTCTTTTAACTATTCCTGAGATGAAGAGATATTTAAATGCGAGGAAATATATTCAGCTTTGTAGGTATTATTTACAGCATTTATTATGAAAATTTTCTAGCTTGCCAAATAATTGAAAGAACTTCATGGTGAATATTCATACATTTGATCCTTGAACAACATGGGTTTGAACTTCGTGAGTCCACTTACATGCGGATTTAAAAAAAATAAATACTATAAATATATTTTCTGTTTCTCATGATTTTCTTTCTCTAGCTTTTATTGTAAGAACATAATATATAATACATATAACATAAAAATACGTGTTAATTGGCTGTTTGTGTTAATCAGTAAGGCTACTAGTCAACAGTAGGCTATTGTCAAGTTTTGAGGGAGTCAAAAGTGGTATCGGTAGGTTTTCAACTGCATGGGGAGTTAGTGCCCTTTACCCTCATGTTGTTCAACTGTCAGCTGTACCTCCTAGATTCTGTAAGGTGCCTTTCATTATAGTTGCTTTATCACATATCTATTCATCCCTTTATCTTCCTATCAGTCCAGGTTTTTTTTTTAATTTATTTAATTGTTTTTGACAGAGACAGAGAGAAGGGGGTGGGTCCAGGACTGTCTCCACAGTTACCGTATTTTCCGATGTATAAGACAACTTTTGAAACGAGAAAAAGTCAACCGAAAATCGGGGGTCGTCTTAAACGCCGAGTATATCCCGAAAAACGTCTCGATATGCCGCTAAACGAATTTTCCAACTCGATCCCGAAAATCGTCTGGATATGCCGCTAAACGAATTTTCCAACTCGATACCGAAAATCGTCTGGATATGCCGCTAAACGAATTTTCCAACTCGATCCCGAAAATCGTCTGGATATGCCGCTAAACGAATTTTCCAACTCGATCCCGCACCAATCACTGCAAGGCTGCTCAGACCGCCTCTCTAACTCAGCCAATCCAAGCAGGCTTTTTATGCATGCAAATTATACATGTTCTGTACCCAAAGCTACACTGTGTTCTAGTAAAAAGCCTGCTCAGATTGGCCAGAGTCAGAGAGGCGGTCTATTATAACCTTTGAACCTTTGATTGTTGTGATTGGCTCACTGTGGTACATACAGTTGCAGCACAGGAACGTTCTGTGTAGCCAAAGCTGCTGTATCAGGACACATGCATAGTAGCTAAATTGACTGTATTAGAGCACATCCAATGGGCTAAAAGGTACAGTGCCTTTATAGGACATTCTGTATGTAGCCAAAGCTACAGTATTAGGGCACATACAGTGAGTTAAAAGGTACCGTAATAGA